>KV751334.1:3789085-3812312 GCA_001698575.1 Mola mola
GCAGGAAAAGGGTGGATTGCCCACTCTGGGTCGGGGAAGAATTACTGCCCAAGGTGGAGGAGGTCAAGTACCTCAGGTCCTGTTCACGAGTAACGAAAATGGAGCTGGAGATTGACAGACGGATTGGGGCGGTGTCAGCAGTGATGCGGACCATTGTGGTATAGAGACCTGAGCTAGAGGGTGAAGCTCTCAATTTACCAGTCAGTACATTCCAACTCTCACCAAAAGAACAAGATCGTGAATACGACCGGCCAAAATGAACTTCCTTCGCGGGAAGGATGGGTTCAGCGTTGAAGAGCTCAAACATCCAGGAGCAGCTCGGAGTAGAACCGCTGCTCTTCCACGTCGAGAGGAGCCAGTTGAGGTTGTTGGGGCATCTGGTCCGGAGGTGTTTCTGGCCTTCCCATCTGGAAGGAGACCCCAGGGCAGACCCAGGACACGCTGGAGATCTTATATCTCTCAGCTGGTTTGGCAACGTCTTTGTGTCCCCCCGGAGAAGTTGGTGGAAGAGGCACATCTGGATCTCCCTTCTTAGACTGTTGCCCCTGCTACCTGGACCCTGATAAGCAGCAGAAACTACACATCGCTACTGTATATTAGGGAACTGCAGAATATGAGGAGGAGATATGTTCAAACACCCAGTCAAGTGAATTTGACAAAGGTTCCACTTTGAGGTAGTGCTCCTCCCTGTTTGGAGTGCTTCATTAGAAAAGGACATAGTTTATCCAAGGGAGTGTCAGCTTCAGCGCACACACATCCCCTTAAATCATAAACAAACCTTTGTCTTAACTCTGCTGATGTGTTTATAGTAGCAATAGCCATCTGAAGAGGCGTGATGGCCTGGATAGCTTTAGCAGCAGCAAGCTGCTTTCTCCTTGATGTTCACATGGACTTTAGGCCGTTTTTAGTATTTTTAAAAGCAGAGGAAGAGTCTACAGGTGGTCCCACATATCAGCGTCCCCCTGGAATATTCTCACCTCATAAATGTTCCTCTTTCTCCCCAAAACAGATTTACACTTAAATTATGATCAATTCCGTGATATTCCATGTTTAACAGTAGATTATGTTTTTATTGGCCAATTCCATGATTCCATCCACAATTCCCCTACCGTGAAAATCATACCATTTAAGTCCTGCTGAGGATAAATTAATTCTTACAGCAAAAGTCAATTTCACTTTGTTTACTACTACAGCTGCTACAGAATCAGAAAAAACTACTTTTTTTATTGCCTCATACTAGAAGCAAAAGGTCACTGTTAACTCAAGGAATAAGCATTAACAAAGGCTTTCTGCAAAATGCTGCCAGTAGCATTAGGCTCACATTTTTACCTGTAAGTATTCCTATTCAATGTATTATCAGCATTCAGAATGCACATTAGCCCTTTGGCTATTGCAATATTAGCATTCAAGATATTGCTAACAAGTTCATCAGCATGCAAGCAAATGCAACCATGAGCTAGATTCGAGGCTCAGGAAGCATTAGCATGCATATGGCAGTGAGACTTAGTGGTGGGTAAGGAGGAGTGTGCAAGTCATTAGCTGGAGGAGCTCTTCTTTCACAGGATCAACAATGGACTCTTTCACAGTAGTAAAGGCAAATGAAACAAAACTTGATTGGGGGTCTCATTGTTTTATTCTCATAAAATCCACACAGATATGCATAAATATGATTTCATGCAGGTAAGAGCATATGGATACGCTGTTTCCTTTATGGAAAACTAATCATAGATTCACACAGAGAGCAACCCAGGAGGCTGCGTTGTTTTGGCAGAAAATAGCCTGTTTATGAGTGTATAATCCAAGGTCCCTGTGATTAAAACAGCGCCAAAGCATTCCTGACACTCCATTACCCAGTATGCCCCGGGTGAGGCAGGATTGTACATATTGATTTCACGCCTCATTAAACTCCTTGTCTAATCACGTCATTGTTCTTCCTGGTTCTACAGGATTCTGCATTTCTCATAAGTGACCAGGGATAACTCTGGGAGGGGATGTGGACACATAACAAATGAACATATTAATACTGAGTCTGGACTTGCTGGGGCATCATGGGGGATCATTGGCTAGTGGACATTTGCCCCAGTTTTCAGTTGTTTTTAGTTGCTATAAATAAACTGCAGCTTGCATCGTAGAAAAGGCAGACCTTCTAAAAAAAAAGGTCTTGTTCCTTATTTGCCCTTAATTTTATGACTAAAATCATTATATCTTGCTAAAGTATTAATAAGAACTGAGATGGCAAGGATTGTCAGAGTAATCCAGAATAAGTTTTTCCATATCATATTTTCAGATGTCAAATACCTTATTTTCAAAAATGATGTGCACTCTTCTGCAAGGAGAATGCCAATTGTCCCTATGCCTGTTATAGCATAGACTACTCAAGCAAAGCAGAGAAATTTCAAATGATGAGAGCAAATTTTTTTTTAGATGAGGCAGAATGCTGAACTTTAACAAAACCAATTTTTAAAACAATGTGTTTCCTGATAGATTAGGAACAGACAGGTTACAATAACAAGTTTTGTGCATGCAATGAAAGAAGGGTTAAAGTTGTTACTAACATCATACATTAAGGAAACATTACCAACATCTTTCATTTGGGAAGTTCCCAAAAGTGCATGAAAGCTGTGCCCATTCATGCTTTTTTTCATTCCCTCCTACTCACTGAAAATATTTACTAACAAATAGCTTTTAGAAAAGTCTCGTCACCTCTTACCTGTGCTCTCTATCGCTTGTCTCTCTTTCTCACACACACACGTACCATGCGTTGCTTGATTTTCTCTAGCCCAAAGCATAGCAGCCGCAGTAACATCTATCCTGCCAGCTATCAGTCATAACGATGATGACAGTACAGTGGGGGTACATGCTCAGTGATGTTGACTAAATGGAACATTGCAACACTTTTGGCAGACACAAACTTTTACATGCATGCACACACAACAGTGCCAACAATTTTAACAGCCTGCAGGCCCACAAATAATTCTTCCCCAGCCATTGCCAGGGTGAGGCACCACAGATGCTCCTTATGAGAAAGTAGCATAATGCTATTGTGACTTAATTCCAACTCAAGCAAGCTAAAACTTGTTGTAAGTCACCTTGGCAGACGTTACACTTAACTTATAGCTGCAAGTTTTACGCAGCAGGCATCTATGAGTAAATCAGCTGTTTTGAAGGTTGTCAAAATAAGACTAAATGGAATCAGGATCACTACACTCAACTGAATAAATGACTGAAAAGGCAAATGCTGGGAAACTGCTAAAATACAGTAACACAGGTTTGGCTTCAAAGTGTCAACTGACATCTGTGTCAGAGCACATGTGTGTATAAAACATCCATTTCTCCCAATCTTGTCTGCTAAGTGTCTTTACTGACAGGGCTGGGCGATAGCATACATAGCAAACAGACAACTGTCTCCTGTTACAGCTCACTTCATCAAAACTTACGTAACGTAACGCACCCATACAAGCAAGCACAGATCCACAAACACTCATGTTGTATCATATCCGTCGGGCTTTATACTGTAGGTAAAAAGGATAAAAGGCTTTGACAGCTTCTACAAAATAAGGGAATACATCTTACTGCTAAAAAAGCAAGATATCATTCGTTTTCACAAATTTAAGGTTTAAAACATCCTACTGTGATACTGATTCCATGTCATGTTTATGATATGAGAATTTTAGAAGTCAAAAGCTATTTCTTCAGCGTTTGTATTTGATATTTGTTGGCGTGTGGGAGGATCCATTTATTCCCCGTCATTCTTACCCTAAGATATATTTAATTTATACCAGCAGCAAAACACAGCTGTCAACCACAGAAAGAGAGGGTATCAATAAAAGGGAGAGAATAGCAGAGGCAGGGGAGTCTATTAGTATACAAACATAAACAATACACACAAAATGTCATAGAGTTGTAAATGACAAAGAGACACCAAAACAAAATCACTTTACAAGCAACTTCTTAAACTTTGGAGATTTTCAAAGAGACGAGAATAAGCTCAAAAATGATAACTAAGATTAGTAAGAGCACATTAGCAAATGAAAGGTTTTCAGACCACTGTAGAGACCGAAGCAGCGCAGTGTTGTCTCCAGTGAAGAAGCCTGGAGAATCACACGTCACACGTCCAGAGGACAGAATACATTACCCTCTCCGCTCTGAATAAGACCTTTGCTCCTTTATCCTCAAAGCAGGATAAAAAGTGTAGTTTAGGGTTAATAGGCCAGACCTATATATTTACATTACTATAGCTGCAAACAGATCAAAAAACATTTTGATTTTATTACAGTTAGCTTATTGTGTTTTATTATGGTATTATGGTTTTTAAGTTACAGATCTGATCATTTTTTTCGAAACCAGAAAAAGGGGTACACTTGAATTTATTTAAAAATATGTTACTTTGTGCTGTCTGCTTTCAAGTCCATATATGTAGTAAAGCATTTCGATTAACTAGGAGTGTGGCGAGATCTCGTGCCATGAGATCTTGTGATATTAAAACCCCCACAATATTTCTAATCAAAGTGTAAAGCTGTCTCACTAGGCGTAGGCCAATCCAAACTTCTATTTATGCCTTTGCTGCATATAGTGTGCTGGAAACCCACAAGAGGAAGAAGAAATAAGAAGAAGCCTTTCCAGCTGCTGCCTGTACGCTAATGCCCCCGCCACATTTAAATTGTTTGTGTGGCAGCATTTTGGGTAGCTTGTGGAAATAATAAACGACAACAGAAGCTATGTTTACATCCGCAAAATTTCTTCATCAGATTAAAAATTTGAGAGATTGGAAATTCTGAATTCACAGTTTATATTGACGCTAAATTAAATAATCTGATCATGACGTACGTATAGATGCACCAGGTTTTAATAAGAATAACCGCATTTTGACAGTCGCAGATTTGTCTAATTTCCTTAAAATAACCGCAGAACAAGAAATTGTACTTCCACCTGTGTTGTAAACAAACGCCAATGTGGCGACACTTTGCACTTTCACGCTTTTCACTGCAATTCAAACTCTGCACTCTTAAAGAATGGACCTGCGCCAGGTTTCTAAAAGCCCTACTTTGGTTTCTACTGTTCTCCGTGATCAAGCTACGGGCTCAGCGATGCATGATGCTCCTGCGTTACAGGAGGAGAGAGCGGGAGGACATGAGCCTCACACATGCGCAGTGAGGGTGATCTTATCCCGAACTGGAAGTCGTGATTGGAATAAGTGTGTACGTGGACGCGGTTCAGAATAAGGATCAACATAAACCACCCCTCTTTCTTTCCGAATGAGCAGTATCGGATCAGAATCTTCCAATTGACGTGATTACATGATCAGCCCTTTATTCCGAATATTTGTGCCCTTGTAAACATAGCTAGAGTGACAGAAAAGACACAAACAGTATGGTCGCACTGTGGGAAAACATATGAGGCCGTTTTCTGAGGTAGAAAATCAAGAGATTTCAGAGATTTAGAATTTGGCAAGACACAAGATTAAAATTGCCAGGACTTATTCCAGAAACAGAGCAGGGACTCCAACTATGTGAAAATCTGCAGAAAACTGAACGGTCAGGGAGCAAATCAGCACTTGTTAAGTAGCTCTCTGTGCAGCTCTCCTGAGGCTACTTGAGACATGATGCAATGTACTGGAAACATCTCAAGACGCTCAATGGGTCAAATTGTAGCAGTGCAGCAAAAAAAACCCATGAGAAATCTAACAAGGAAGGTAGCCAATTGACATTATTCCGAGAAAACACAGACACGGTGCAGAAGAGCATTTGTAAGATACACTTAACTTGAGTAACATACAAAAGTATTCTCTGGCTAATTAAATTATAATGTGCTTATTAAATTAGAAACCAAGAAGCAAATTAATCAAGAAAATTTATTATGGTGAAAACATAAAAGGCTGGGAATTTAAAAATGGTAGATTTATACTGTAAATATCCATTATACAAAAATGGCTAAATTTGATTTAATTTACTGCTTTCACTCCATCCAATCTATTTATATCCATAGATAACTGAGAAAATCTGTGACTCCTTATCAAAACATAATCTACCAGACAGCATTAGGATGCATCTAAGACTTGATTTTTTTTTTTTACACCCATTCCTAGTCGTTGCAGTCACATATCTCCAACTATCCCCTGCTGTTGGGAGTGGTGCTGAAATGCATAGATGTAATTTGTCTGCAACAGCATGAATGCCAAGACCCAAATTTTCCCAGCAAAACATTGCTTTGTAGCCAGGATGATCATTGTTCTTCACTTAGCTATTGAGTAGCTATTGGGCAACGTAAGCAGAGCTGCCCTGCCAAGAGACAGGAGGGGGTGCTGGTTTAAATCTGGCAAAGAATCTCACTAGACACTGCATACTTCAGTGATTCAGTAATGTGAGAGCACTGTGATGGTCAGTAAAAAAAGCAAAACAAATTAATGTAAAAGCCAAAACTGCCAACAGCACTTTTCCTTTACTCAGTAAGGTTAAATGGAATAATTTGAGGTATTAATTTAAGAAGAGCTTCAGAGTCAATGTAGAAAGGCAAAATGATAAATTTATGGTATACTGCACTTGCTGATGTGATAAATCCACATGGAATGGCATTCCATTACACACAGAAATTAGTCCAAAGCTAAACAGAAATCACCAAATGTAATTAAGGAAAATGCCTTTCCAGTGTGCAACAAGGGTTATATATGACTTTGTGTGGGAGGTTGTTTGTTTTATACTTAAAGAGTTAAGATAAACTCACAAACGAGTTTACTGATTTGATTGTGCATGCACATACAACACACATCCTGTACCCACCAAAGCTGGTAAATGGAATGTATTTTCTACAGTCCTTGCCCTGTAATCATTGTCATTACATCTTTCCCTTGGCAACAATCAATCCCTGACACTTTACCACAGCAAAACCCCTCCTTCCCACTGACCTGCTTCATAACAATATGTTAAAGGGCTATGAAGAAAGACAAAAGTCACAAGTAGAGCAGAGAAGAGAAAGAGAGGCACTATAAAAAAATTGTCTTTTTTTTTTTTTCAAACTTAACACAAAAGAATGGTAAACATACAACACATGTACATGGAAGAGTTCCTACCTGCTCTTTGACAGAGGCCAGAATGGAGGAAGTTGTCTCTGTTTCAGATCTGTCACCATTGGAGGCTGGCATCACAGGGGCAACCATCGCCCCTTTCTCCTGCTCCACAGGCTGCTCTGGCACCGGCATCACTATTAAGAACAAACACACATGGAAAAGAATATGATCAGGCTGACTGCATTTTTAAAATAATCAACAATAGGTTAAAGTGAGTGAATGAGAATAGAAATTCTCCTATTAATGTGAATCCAGTTTGAAGCCTACAGCCAGCTCTACTGATCTACTTTGTTTAGAGGCTAAAACTGTGTACTTAGGCCATATTGATGCAGTGGCCATTTCATTCAGACATCATGCTCATAGTGGGGAAATCTATTTCATGCATCATGTCATACTGCAGTGTGCCAGTTTGCAAGTTAGATAAACATCATAAACAATTTCTTGATTAATCAGCAATTAGAAAGACAATGAAAACAAAAACAATATATGTGACAGTTTACTATATAATAACCTATAATTCCTCATAAATGTTTTACTTGTTGGCGGAAATTAAACGGAAATTAAAATATGTGTTAATTTGTCAGAATTATTTTTCCATCTTCTCCATTGCATCATGTAATATCGTAATGTGTTAATGGTAAGTGGTGACTGAATGCTGATGTTAACTTTTGTCTAACAACAACCTATGGTTTATCAAACATGTATTGTTGTACCTTGAAATATTGACTCATATCCCTTTGGATAACATCAGTCAGTTGCTTATCAATCAGGAGGCAGCAATTTGCCAGACGTCTTATGTTTATACAACTTGTAACCATGAACGCAGCAGGATGACATTATGCCATAAAACAGCCGTGTGAACATGGTACCATGATTATCAATTCCCCTTTGATTTGGAGAAATCAAATTGGTTTTTGGTATGGCGTATGGGTGTGGGGGTCATTGCCATGAGCCAGCTGGTTATTGTATAGCCACAGTCACAGCTGTGTCCATAATCAAATATGTTTTCAGTGTGTGCTGAGCTCCTCCAAGGTTGCCCCTTGTCACCATTTCTCAACAGGATCTCAAGACACAGACAGGGTGAGAAAAGTGTAAAGTCTGCGGACCTAGGAACCCTTTGCATTTTGCAGATGCTATGTTTCTGCTGCCTTCAACAGACTACAAACATCAAAATGCACTGAGGCAGCTTGCAGCCACCTGAGAGGCCACCAGGATCAAAGTCAACACCTTAAATGTCATGAGTAGCTTCTGGAAAAATGTGGATTAGGTCTTCCAAATTGGAGGTGAGTTGCTACCACCAAGTAAAGTTCAAGCGTCTTTGCACCTTATTGACCAATGAAGCAAAACTGGAGCATGAGAGGAACTGGCGCATTGGTGCGGTGTCACACTAGCACTGGGCCAGTGTGGTAAAGAGAGGATGAAGTCAGCAGACAAATCTTTATGTTTGTGTGCTCTTGTTAAATCAAAAGTCAGAAAAGGCAGAACCAGGCCTGTGAGATAAGCAATAGCCCATGGGGACAGGAAAACTTTAGTAAAAGCCTTCATAATGATCTCTTTCAGTGTGGGCTTTAAACGTGGACTTCTGTGCATTACTATTTCTGAGCCCTTCACCTTTAACAGTTGATATGGGAATGCATATTTTGCGCTAGCATTCATTAATACTATATAAGTATGCAGACATTCTTAAATATTGATTGCAGTACAATTTTAGTCATATATTGTTTCATTGTTTTACAGCTTTAAGAAGGTTTTTGAGAGCAACTCCTGTCTTACAACGATGTCATTCAGAGAAGGGAACAGAAAACATTATTGTGAGTCATTAATGTCAAGCAAGATTCCTACAATGTCAGGGAGAATCCCGACAGCTGAAAATCAAACAGTCAGTCTTATTAGCCAGTCAGCTAGCCACCAGATGGACAGCAGGGCAGACAGGAACAGGGCAGACATCTGTAAATAGAACATGGTAGGATGGCCTGCAGCTGGTTATTTTCACTCTCTGACAAACACCACTACAGTGTCTGGCATCCCTCCTGACTGGAGATGAGTCACCAGAGTTTAGGTCCTGAGTAACCAAAACCCAAGCAAAGACCATTATTACACCAGCTGGCTGACTGCCACATTTCTCTTGAATGAGAAAGCCAAATGTTTAAGTCAGTGGGCAGAGGAATGCCTTACCAAACCTTCTCTGTGGGGTCTTGCACATTCTTACAGTAAACACCTCCAGCAGAGAACTGGAGGCTTGAACCACCAGACCAGAATGACCCTATGAAAAGTCCGGGTCTCTCAATAATTTAATATGTGGCTCCTTGGCAATAGTTTCACGATGTGATGGTTTTGTTTGGTTTCCACAAACCACCCTTGTTTAATCACTAAAAATAATATTTTGAAAAAGGAACCACGTGCCTTTCTCGTGATAGGGTAAATCATGGGCATGAATATTACCACTAATGATGGTTTCATTCCATTTAGCCGTGCTAATAAGCAATTCTGAGGTGCCAGCCGGAACAACACCAGAAACCCTGCACTGGCACACCTAGATCAAACACAGTCATTATTAGTTATGCCTGTTTCACCAGTCACTATGTCCACTGCATCCAATGGTGATGTGTTTTGTTGTGTTTAGGAAAATTTCAAAACGCTGATTAAATAAGAATAAACACAGTGGAACAATTGACACATTATCCCCTTCAAAGAGTCCGTTTTGTAATTACTGACGCTTAAGAATAGTACTGTATGACACTAGCTCATCATCTATTACCTGACTGAGTTATAACAAAATATTTAGACTATTAAGTAAACTGACAAATGTAGATATGAAAAAGTGTCAAGTCAAGCAAGGTTTGTGTGATAAGTGCATTTTTGCCAGAGAATGAATTACAGGAGGTACTAAAAGAAAATAGGTAATCTTGTACGGAAAAGGCATAAAACCCTGTTGCACAGTTTTGCTGATCTGAGTTGTGTGTGGTTTACCATTGCATGCATATTTGGGATTGTTTGCATACTGTAAAATACAATACATTTAGTTCAGATGAGTGCAAGTTTTGACCACAGCCTATGTTTTTTTTAAGCTTTCTCATCATTCAGTTCAATAAGGCCATCATCAGTTCAACTTACTAAATCAACACTACTTTCCAGGAGATCAGGGGATATTCTAAAATAAAGATGATAAATATCAAACACCCTACAATAGTTTGTTCAACTCAGGTTACTAATGTTGCAGCATGACTCTGCTTAATGAAAGGAGGACTGTGCTGTAATGCTGTGTTCTAGAAGATATTCTGTATTCAAATGAAAATTTGAGCTAGTTGACTCAATCAATAGTTTAAAATATAAACAGCAGCATTGGCAGTTTCAGATCACACATAACCAGTAATTAATTTAAATTCTGCGAGTAACTCGATGAAACTATGAATTGAATTAAGACACCATTGCTTGTTAAACAGCTAACATCTCTGCACTGTCTCCAGGCACTACGAATTGTTGATGAGTTGTGACCTCTTCTTTCCTCCTAACCCGCCAACAGAGTGCATTCTGGGACTTCCTCATTCGCAATTTAAGCACTTATCGGATGGCATATCACAGTATTAAAAAAAAAAAAAACACCCGTAAATAAATAGTCAATGATGGCTGAATTCAATATAGCTGTTTGACTTTCAGATCTGTGTTGTTTTCTTTCTTTCAGGTGGAAAATAATAGCTTGTCTCGAACTTAAACTTAAAAGGGGTTTTTGTTGACTAATAGCTACACACAGTGCTTGTATTAACAGCTCAATCCACGATAGGATCATTTCTACGTTGAAGTTCAAAGATAAATGTTACCATTGGACACACTTGACTCTGTTATAATGATCAAATTGATATGTCCTGTGTTTATTACTCTTTTAATCTTCTCTTTATGCAGATATTTTCTTTATTTTCTATGAGGACTTTTAAAGTCAGTCATTTCCGTGGTAGAAACAGGAATAATACTGACTGCAGTTAAAGAGAGCCAAGGATGAGTCAGTCTCTTTATTTAAAATGTAAAATGCTTGACATTAAAGCCTTGAAGGCAGGGGGACTATTTCTCATTCAGTCACCAAAACTTGATGTTTATCGCTAATGCATCAGATATCACAGATATCACAACTTTCTTTTTTTTTCCTGCAATTAAACTCTATAATGTACTGAATGTATGAGGTGTGCCGTCATTTGCACTGTTGCAAACAAGCAGGGCACTGCAGTCCATTAATATGTGGTAAGGTGCCAAAAGACTCTCACTCATGTCATGTATTCAGCTGTGTCATCAGCCAAATGAAATCAAAGGTGAGAGCAATTTATCATTAAGAATAGTCACGAATTCAAAACAAGCCATTAGTGCAATTTTTTGAGAATGAATAGAGTATAGATCTATATAAATCGATTTGATTTTCATCAGATATACATTACCGTAAATAGGGATTATTATTTTTAAATACATGCTGATCAGCCACAACATTACAACTACCTGCCTGACGTTGTATTAGTTGCTTTCATGCTACCAGGACAGCTCTAACCTGTCAGGATATGGGCAGGGGACCTCTGATGGTGTCTCGTGCTACCTGGCGCTGATCTTTTTATCATCGCATCGTTGCGTCCTCTGAATTCTCAGTGTGTGTGCAACAACCCACTGGAGTGCAGCAGTTCAATTTCTTATTTAAGGCATCACTTCGTGTAAATTGAATATCCATGTCTAATAAAATTGGAACCTCTTCTAGGAACCTTTTTCTGTGACCAACCCATAGTGTAAGAAAGCTATTTCCAGTGGATCAGAATTCAGAGAACTAATAGCAAATGCTTGAATGACACGTTTTGAGAATCTGTCCAGTCTTTCTTTGTTTTAAAAAAGTCAAATAAAAATGTCTATAACTCGGCAATAAAATTCAAAATTAGGCAGACAATGAACACTTTACAGAAAAATAGACCCCAGGATGTCTACACACCACATACATCACGCTGCTGTTGCAAATATTTACGCTCAGATAAGTAGCATTTTACCTTTATGAAAGAAAACACACACACACACACACATAACCCACACACACACACACTCACAAACACAACCATTTTGTGCACAGTAAAGTCAACATTCACTCATTATTTCCTTTGGCAAGCATAAATAAGCCTAAGAAGAGCTAATGTACTGTATCACATTTCAAAGACAAGCGCCACTATAATGGTTCGTTTTGACATGGCTCTTCATGCGTGTTAGACCGCATTTTTGATGTAGAAAAGCTCTCGGCTTTATTTGTAAGGTAAAAAAAAAAAAGAAAAGAAAAAAACAAAATGCAGACTTGCAAATGTACATCACACACACACACAGATCGAGGCGCAGAGGTGTTAAAGATGTACTTCAATGGGTCTGAGAGCATGTTTGCCTATCGCTGTGAACACAGCGCTTTATTTAAATTGACACAGGTCAATATGGTTATGGAAATTTCTAATATAATGACATGTATAATGCCACATTAAATAATAGCTTAACGCTTCCCTGGGTTTTTGGGGTTTTTTTTCAAAATGAAGGACATTTAAATCAGACTTGATAGACATGTCTGACTTTCTGCATTTTAGATGTATTGCACCTCTTTAGCTGGGTGCACTTAATCAAGAGCTCAAATAACAATTATCCCTAACAAAACACTAATAACGCTAATGTCACCAGAATGAAGTAAAGCTTGGAAAATGGAAAAATAATAATTAGAATTTCCACACCCAATTTCTCCAGCCAATCACTCTTGATTTCCAAAGACTGCTTTGCCTTTCAAAAATTATTCTCAGAGTCCGCCACATATGAAAGTCTAATGATTGATTGCTCCAATCTATTTCCATGCAACATGTAATATTGAACTCTGAATAATGCATTATTCAGTCAGCACTGTGAAAAGGGTATACACGGACAAACAGACACACACAAACATGGACACAACGTCGCAATTCACAATTAATGACAACATTTGTGAGTATACAAACACACAGAAAACAATAAAAACAATTAAGTGCTATCTGTGTGTTTTAAACATCCCTCCATTAAGTAAATTCCGTGACCTCCTGTTAAATTAACTATTTAAAAAATGCAAGTGAACTTGACTAATCAATCATCTTTGTTTCTTTTTTTAATTACTGCGAGCGTACTCTATAAACATGCATGGAAACAATCGAGAGACGGCGTTCAGTGGCTTCACCTGAAACAAATGAGCTCCGAGATGATTTGGCTTAAATCAAAAATTAAAGTACTGCAAACTTGTGTGGCCACATTATGTATGTTGCTTTTGGCATGGTACAGAAGTACACCTAAAATCTAAATTTTACAAAGGAACTCATTCATTTTAAAAAAAAAAAAAAAAAAAATTGTGCAATTTGTAATACCTTTAGGCACTTTAGTAACTATGCATTCCCAGAGCCCCTCAGAGAAACGTGCCGACAGCAATAAAGTGTGAAGGCAGATGCATGTCTTGAGAAACAATACTGGATTTTTGTTAAAACTTCTACTCCCTCTGAGAAGAAACTCAGATAACCCCAGGAGAGGCATTACCAGCACACACAGTGAGGCTGGAATTAGGTGTGGCTCAGGCCTCCAGCGGTCTCAGTGATTCAGAGGGCTGGCCACTGAAAACAGTGATCTGCAGCTTTAGGACTGTTTTTGCTCGCTTTTAAAAACCCCAGCACATGCAGTCAACAGAGACAGCAGCATTGATTATTTCAATCGATACCTCAAGCTAATGCTGCTGTTGCACTCCTATGATATACTCTGCTCTATTACGCTAAGTACCAATTATCTGAAAGTCCTCAATGGAAAAAAAAATGATTAAATTTGTTTTTATTAAAGAGGCAAGAAAAAAAAAAAAAAAAAAAAAAAAAAAAAAAAAAAAAAAAGCAGATACATATATCCAATTTCTGTTGTTGTTGTAGCCTGGAGTGCTGAAAGCACAGCACATAAAGATACACACGCCCAAACACAGCTCAGACAGGGAGCATGGAAGCAGCGAGAAGCTTGACCTAGATTGGGTGCCGGGGCTTGAAGAGATGCAGGAGAAGCCATCTGCATACAAAGTCAGAAATCTGTATTCCCACAGTAAGAACTTTATTTTTCCTAATACAGAATAGTGAAAACTTTGTTCTATTACATTACTATGCAACGAACACCAGGGATGGACACGGCTGTGGTGGCTGAGCTCTCCAGTCCCGGCAGGGCTGGAACAACAAAACAATGGTTAACAAAAGGCGCAGGAAACTCCAGGAAGACGAGAAGACAAAGTACCAACAAAAGATCACTAGGAAGGCTGAGCAAAGTAGTGAACAGAAAATGTCTAGGAACACTAGGAACCACAGGATCAAAGTAGCAACAAAAAAGTCACGAGAGCAGAACTAGGAGACTCGGACGAGAAAAACATGGGAACAGAGAGATCAAAAGGTATCAGGATGTAGGTAGCTGTCTAGGTTTACCTTGCTGGGGACAAGACGCTCTGGCGATGAGCAGATCAGGATCTGTGTCTTATATACAGCCACTGATGAGGAATCAACAGTTGCAGGTAGTCAGCTCTGCACACCTGAACTGCCTTAAGTCTTGAAATGAAGTAACAAAACCAAAACACAACTACCAAACTAAAAGCAGAGGGCAGAACCATGACACTTTTTTTTGACAACGGAAATAAAAGATGAAAGCAAGTGGTCAAAGAAGACAAGCAAGAGGCTGGTAGGAGATAATATGGTGTTAACATGGTGTTATTATAGAAATTATCATCGGATAAACAGAACACACATCATTTTGAAAAAAAAGAAAAATGTTCCCATTTGTTGGAATGAGAAAAACTTGGAACTTGGACGCACTGTTACTGCCAAATTGTTGTGAAGCGTGTCATTCTCATAAATGCAAACACGTTTTGGGCCAATAGCAGTGTCAAGACACATCATTTCTCTCATTCGGGCCAAGGGGATCTGAGACATTACATTTGACTAACAAATTCTGACCTTAAATTGTGGCAGCTTTATTTTTTCACTGGCAACAATGCAGATTTGAAAATGATTTGAATTCTGCAAAGCCGCAAAGTCAAAAGACAGGTCAGTGTAAGCTGCGAATTAACTGAAACAAAGCACCAATGGTGATGGGTTGGAGGAAAAGGAGATAAGACTTTTGTTGATTAGAAATGCAACCTTGTGTATGGAATCAATGACAGCTCACAAACAGGTTTTAATCACATTGACTGGCAGACTAATAGACAGCGTGGCTTCACCGTGACTTCCTAAAGCCAGATTTGTCAGCAGTAAAGCGGCGCGCAGCTGATTCCTCTGTTGCCTGTGAAATCCAAGATCGGAGGCAACACAGATGGAGATTGTACAATGTTGAGAAATGGTGGAGGATTTGATGGGGACAGAGGATGTGAGGGCGTCACCAAGGCAAAGGAGGGGAGACAGGAGAGGAGATGGGAAATACACATGTTTTTGCTTCTTTCACACACCCTTTTCCGTATTTTTACAGATTTCAGAACACTGTGCAACTTAAAATCTCTTTATAATTGGTATATTAACAAATACACACTTCCATATGATATCCTTCCGTCGCAGTCTGACCAAACTTTCTCAGCAAGGTGGAAATTGTATCATGGGGAGGAGTAAATATGTAACTGTTTTCTTTACCACTTGTGTGGCAAAACCTATTACATCGTCTCATGGGCTTTCTGTCAAAACGTAACAATTTGTCACTAGCATAATGTTGATCTGATGCATACGCACACATTCCTCTTGTCAAACAGGATCTATAAGACATGGTTTATGGTTGGAGTTCAGCATTCCTGGATTTGCTGCCGTCAGATAGGATCATTAGTCAGTCGGTCAGTCAGTCGGCCAGCACACCAGGCATTAATCCACTCTGTGTCCCCTTTTCTCTCACTTTCTTATTTATTTATAAGCATATTTGTGCACAGAATTAGTTTTCATCCCCTGCCGTCATTACTTTGATGAAAGACCACATAATGATATCCTACATCCCCCCTCGTTCTCTGACTAACTAGTACCTTCCCTGACTTGTTTCTAGTGGAAGCCTGCAGTTCGTGCCTAGTGTTCCAACTGGAATTCTATATTATGTAAGCGCTGTGAAAGTACAGGGGCCGCAGTATTTGTGACATATTGCATGTGGTGGAGCCCATTTCATATGGTGACAATAGTCTACATATATTCCCTGGAGCACGCAAAGGCATGCATGTGCGATGTTTCCAAATCTAAATACAACAATGGAAAGGTAGTTTTTCTTTTAAGAGAGGTAGGGAGTAAATGCTAATGGCTAGCAGCCACCTGAGGGAAGGCTACTCATTGCTCCCAGAAGCTCTGTCCTTACAAAGCTTTACAGCATAATGCAAAAACAGTCACACCTAAAGATTTACCAATGCACAGAATCTGCTATTGCTGCATTCAATGTATCAATTTTTGGGAAGGCCAAATTTGCAAGAAAATTGCATTTTGTCTTCATTTAGCATCCCCGGAAATTGCAGCATATTACAATTTTCTCCAATTATGTATTTTTCCCTGCATTTCTGATTTAAAAGTCCAGGTGAAAGTTTCTCCTCATCCCACTGTTGTGAAAGTGGGACTGCACACACATCACCCTTACCTAGAAGGCCTGTTATGATTGTTACAGTAGCATACTATAGGGAACACTAGTAATTATACAGCGTAATTATACCATGGTAGTCAAAACATTGTAAATTTTCTTATTTCTTTGACATCTTAATTGTAGCGAGTACACAAAAACACTGGTAAATACTTTTAACTAATGTGACAGTGTTTTTGTCATCTGTTATTCTATTCCATGTTTTATGCCTGAACAAAATCCTGCTGGTCCTTCAGGAGAAATTAAACACTGTTAGCCTTCCTATGACTGCCCAGAAACACAGTTGCATATGTTTGATTTAGCCAGAGGCCACACTGAGCAGCTCAAAAACCTTCATTAGGGTAACTGACCGGAGAGTCTGGCATCACCACAGCAGGAAAATAGTTTCAAAAAGAATATTTGTAGGTCTGCAGTTTGAAAAATTGACATTGACATTAATAATGAGTGGGCTTTGGCTGGATCTTCGAGGCCCTGTAGTGGAAATAAGGCTGGTGATAGCCAATGCTTGACATAAATGTTCCAAATATGACTGCAGACACCAGCTATTTGCTATGAAACCACATCCTGGAGCTGTCCGTGGTGCTGAAAACCATTACTACCCTAATGTTTTTCTCCCTGTGCTCACGAAAGAAGTTGTTGAGCTGAAATGAAAAATGTCTTTTAAACTCTATTAGATCTTATCCATGGCCACATGGTGTTCCTATTTAACAATATGAGGCAAATAAGTTAAAAAAAATAACCTGTATCTCTTAATTTTTAGAACAAAATCCACTCATTTTTAATCATTTTATCTTCTGGTAAAACAAAATCTGACTTTTTATTACATCAGCTACCAGCAACCATTTTCAAACAATAATATCGCGACATTCATTAGCTATAGTCATATTTCAACTTCAGAATTGTGCAGTCTGGGGTGGAGTGTGTGGAGCAGGCCTCACTGATTTCTGTAAAAAAAAAAAAAAAAAACAAACACAAAAACATAACTTGATGTTATGTTTTTGTGTTTTTTGAAATTTATGGAGTTTCGTGATGAAAAGATGGCTTTACTTTTGCAGGAGTATCCGCCAATCGATGCGATACCACGGTACCAGCCTCAGGAACCACCAAACACAACCGGCGACAGCCTCTGAGAAGAATTTTTGACGATGGGGAATCCAGCATTGAGGGTTTATGGGGCTTTACTGATGGACAAGTAGGAGCTCTTGTTGTAGCTTCTGCTACACAGCTAGCACAGTTAGCCATGCAGAGGTCCAATTACCTGTCTTAGTGAAAGCAACCCCTTTTTTTATGATATTCACTGTTGTCAGCATGGCCTCCATAAGGTGTTTTGGTCTGTCATCAAATGCCATATTTGGTCCCACTTTGGGAAGCTCTTTTAACATTTGCAGTGTGCCCTGGGAGGTTTAATGCACATTCAGCACTAACAATGATGGCTACTTTTAAAAGTCTTTCCCGACCTGACATGGTCAATAGTTAATTCATGATCATATATTTTATGTCTATTGACTTATAAAGCATACAAGAATATGAGCTACTATGAATAAGATTAAAGAGTTCAAATTACACATATAGATCTCTGCTTGTACACAGAATGAGCATGTTTTCCTTCTTGGAAGTGAAGGAAAATGCATTCGCGCATCACCCTTCAGTCATTGCTCACCGATGCACAGTTTTCGTGAGATCCACAGATATTTGTCTAGCACTGCCCCTTCATTTTACGTGACACATATTCCGCACAGCTTGGACAGGCGGAGGGATAGCGTGACTGGACTGAAGGAAGCACTTCTCGTAACAGCGTCTGCCACATTCTCATCTTAAACATTTACCGACAAGGCAGAGCGTGTGACAGATCACAAGATGTTACATGCAAAGAGCAATGAGGGTGCAGTGGGTTCAGCTGATAACCTTGGTTCCGTGATAGTCATAATGAAGTGAAGGTATGACTGGCATTTAAAGGGGAGAGGGGTCACCATTTACCTGAGAGTTATCTCTGAGAGAGCAGGCCTGGGTCCTTCTGTGATCTAATGAAAGATTGCATTAGTCTGACAGGTTTAATGGAGAAAATGAGATATAGGATGAAGAAAATCAGTGGACATGTCTTATCTGCATTTTTTTGGCTTTCGCAAATTAAACAGGCGAGGGTAAATGTCAAGCAGATATTGTTCCACATAAAACAACAGGCTTCAATAAACCTGTTTTCTTCATCAATTTGATGTGTGTGTGATATCACCCTACCCAGCCCGACTAATCAAGAAGGGCATCTACTTGGACAGTAGGAGATCAAATCTGACAGGGGCCTGCGTTCAAAACGAACTGGATGGACAGATAAAGAGAAAATAAGAAGGAAAGTATGAAAAGAAGTAAGCGAGGCGATAGGGAGGAAAGAAAGGGTGAAGGGGAAGGAGATCTTCGCACTGGCCTACTGCAGTCTGATAACTAATTGTTAGTTGTAGCATAAATAGTTGTTTTATGCTAAACCAAAATGGAAACAGTAGAAGTATACCACTGGGTGCGATAATTAATTGTCCCTCAACTCAGACAGTAGTTTTATATTCCCTGAAAAAATGCCCCATTTATACTACCTCAATTTTCCCTGTGAAATCTGATTCCAATTGCTGCCATGCAAAATAGTCCTACCTGTGGCCTTTTGATACCAAAAACTCATACATCCTCTGAAGCAGCTGTCCTCAACTCGTGTAACTTAGGAAATAAACAACAAATTATGACCAAAAAAAGGTGAAGAAACAAACTGTCAGGGTCCACTAGTGTAAAGTGTCTGTCTGTTAGGGTCAGTCAGTGTTTCCCCTCTTGTTTTGAAATTCCTATTTGTCTATTCCCCACTTCCTGTCTAGTCTTGCCCCCCAGGTGTGTCTGATTATTCCCTCTCCCTAATTTGTCCCACCTGTGTGCAATTGTCTACCTCTCCCTCGTGTATTTAACCCCCCCGTGTTCCCTTCCTCCTTTGCCAGATTATCTTGTCTTTCTAGCGAGCATTCCAGCATGTATTCTCTGTAAATCTCCTTGTGTCCGATCTGTATTCCGTGTTCCGATTACCGAATTTGCCTTATCCTTATCTGTACCTTCGCATAATTTGAATTCCTGGTTTTGACCTTTATTATTAAAACGACTACCGATTTAGAAAGCTCCCCGTGTGTCTCTGCATTATTGGATTCCCCAGACATGGTACCTGATACAAACTGTCTTCACAGTTTAAGCATCAGTGCATCTTCTTCATGTAATCACTGGTCACTGAAACTATGCATTTTAATTTCATATTTGTTATGCGTGTCAATAATAATACATTTTCTATATATATTAGTGCTGGGCAATTAGTACAACATAGATGTTTATCATGATATGTGACTCTACGGCCAGAGATTTTGGACATGGTTTTAAAGGATCCATTGCAGTGAAATAATGAAATGTTCTGATATGGAAAGTCTGGCCTGATACTGATACCTTATTCAAGTTAACAGTTTGGCTGATAACCAATACAGATATCAATACCTTCTGTACCAAGGAAATAAGGAAATCCTTACTATGAAAAATCACAGAACTGAACTTCTACAATGTTAAACCCCACCCTTGCAAGCACGAGCGTCAGAACCATTGTACGTCGATGGGATCCCCCCCCACACACACACACACACACACACACACTTTTACAGCACATCCATCTGTTCGCACAATGGAACTTTCAGAGCGCCTTCAGTCAAATCCATGCACTAATAAATTCAATTCCATACCATGTTTCTCATTCAGAGTGCATATAACCTATACTCCATACCACGTTTTAGCTATAGTAGTATAGTGTGCTGCTAAAGAGACAAGTGTAATGGCAATTTATTATTTTCAGTTAAATAATTTTAGTTAATTATTTTTCAAGGTTGTGTGAACCCGCCGTGTATTTTTCTACTATGCAACTTGTTTTCCTAAAGAATTGGCAGGCTCTTTATTGGCGGGTTAATAATTTGAATGTCTGGAATGTCTTAGATGTCTTTTATGTCCTTTGAGGTCCTTTGGTGTTATCTTAATTTGAAGGTCTTGGAATGTCTTGTGTGAACTCATTTACAGAATTGCAGACCATAAACAGGATTAACTTAATAGTAGCTAACACACCATCTGTAAGGGGACAGTTATATGACGCTCGTCAGGTATCACGGTGAGTTGTTCACACTCCCGCCCTTTCTCGTTATAAGAGCGGCATGTTCTTGCTGGCTCTTTGCACTCTCAGGCAGACAGCGTTGCTCTCTGTCTGACTTGTGACCTGAAGCTTCAATAAATACTCAAAAGACATCGGGTGGTCTTCTCTCTCGATTTTATCAAGAATAACAGTCTTAAAATAGATAATTTCCAACACACAAGTAATATTCACGTAGCCTATCACATCCTTATCTGAGCACAAAGCTTTATAGCATTGTATCAGTAAACATCCATCAATCACGGCTAATTAGGCGATATTTCGGAAGTTAAATGCAGTACATCTGTATATTAGCTAACAAAATAGACATACAGGCATTTTTCATGGCAAAAGATAAATCCAGCCGTGACCCACAAGTCCAGCAGTTGCAACAATGGAGCAACAGCACCTGCACAGTAAAGGGAGAAGAGGCGGTTCAGGGGTGGGAGGGAGTGACATCAGTGAGCTTGCTGCTAGCCCTGTAAAAACTTGACTAATAATAGGTCTACCGAAAGTGACAGGGGTCCATTTCAGCCCATCCTGATGCACTATTTTTAGAAACCGCGTATTGCTGCATTAAAGTGAGACAGGGTTTTAATTGTTCACTTGGATGACCTGCCTTGACATGAACAGTTAAATTGCACTGTGTATCATTTAGTTTTTGTATATTTTGGATAACAAAAATAAATAAATAAATAAATAAATAACATGATTTTCCACCTGTAGGACATTGGATGTATGCAATGCAAAATTAATGACACAACGGATTATTATTGACCAATAGTATAGGTAAAAGTCACCTTATTTGCATCCATACTACATCCATATTGGCCAATATTAAGCCAATAAATTGATGCATTCCTTGTTAATAATTTGTCAAAGAACCTATATTCATCCCTAATATTGTAATATAAGTACTTTTAAGGGGGAAATATTGTGATATGACATGGCCTAAAAACATTGTGATATTATTTCAAGGTTATACCCCCACTGTCTTGTTGGCTCACGACACAGCCGATAGTGAATTAAAAGGATATTGTCAGCACCAGACAGCTTTCACTATGAATATGCTATTGTTACTCCACTCCATCCACAGCGGCAACCTTTTATACTGAATCTTACAATACAATGTTAATTTTATTTATTTTATTATATCAGTTTGTATCCAAGCCTTTTGCTGGCTGTGGAGCTCATCACAGAGTAAAACCTATAAAGCCACCCTGCTTAGGCTGTGCTCTGGCATGACAGGAAGAGTATACCCTGGAGAGCTAGATGAAAGAGGCCCGGTGCTGTCAAGAACATGGCGATACCAACACGCATCCCATGCCGTAAAGCCTTGACATCTATAATTTACGTGAGGTGACATGCTCACATGCACACACAGGCACACAGATGCATTCCTGTATTTACATATAAGAGTAAAGCACCTGTAAGTTAAGATAAGAGCACATTTCCACCTCTCAATATATTGGGTGTCTCTACCTGGCTTTATTCAATGTTTGCATTACACTTGTAATCTTATAAACTGTCAAATGCATTGAAGGGACTGTTAGTGGGGTATAAGTTGCTCAATTTTGGAGAGAGATTACTACCTTTTTTCACATATAATAGACCTGGATTGTTTTTTGAAACTGCAGCAGCGCTCTATTTTCTCAGAAATCATGACCCAGTTAATAAAGAAAAATTGCAAACCTTATGAGCAGTTTTATGTATTTTCTTTCTACCCGACTATGCACCGCAGAAGGACGCAGATCTGCTCAGGTTGACAGGCTCGCGCCTGTGAGTTTTATCGGTGTGAACAATAATGGTGTCTTCATTGGCTGAGCTGCAAAATTAGCTAGCTTGGTTAGCTTTTGATCTGTAATACACAAAGAGAACAGTTCCTACAAAAAACTGCTTGCAACAAGTTCTGCGTTTTCAGAAACTGGGTCATGCTTTCTGGAAAGACAGTGGTGTTGAGTTGGGGTTTTTTTTAATGTATTTCACACTTTGAGCACCAAGAAAACCACAATCTAGTTCTATTTGAAAAATGCAGGAATCTCTACAGTCCATATCTCCAAAACTGAGCAGGTTATACCAAAACAATTAAAAGGAATAAGAAACACTACAAGAAAGATGGAAAATATGTATTTTTCTATTCTGGGTTGAACTGTCCCTTTAACCCTGAAAAATCATAGGAGTACTTATTCAAGCAAATACAACACCATTATATAGATTCTATGCATCTACACTAAATGCAAACAGAAAGAATATTAGTCATGACGTGAAAGTAATTGAAAATACACTAAACAACTAAACATACTGACAGCATCTGATGTTTGACACCTGCATGTGAACAGTTGACACCAGTTTGCACACAGCACACA
>KV751334.1:3826571-3837077 GCA_001698575.1 Mola mola
GCAAGTAAAACATCGGCAAGTGTGATCCAAACACTTGGGTATAAAAAAAAAAAAGAGTGACGGGGTTAATGGTGCATAACATGCAAGTCATCTTGTAACAACTCCACAGTAATGGAGATATTGTCCATTAGCAGAGGCACATGTTTTTATGTCATTAAACAGGCTCATGAGCATCTATTCACCAACTTAAGCATCAAGCCATCTGATTGATGGGCACACTGAGGCTGTCAATTAGCACCTCCCCTGCCCCCATGAATATGCATGTCTGTAGCAAGAATAGATCAAATGTCAGCCAGCTCCCTGAGACCCAATCACACTGTGTTTTACTGAAGGCACTGAAGGAAAACATGAACAACAGCCAGAATGATAACATGCGTCAAGAGCGTCATCAAGCTCTTCCGTCTGTTTTTCATTGTGATGGTGCTTCCTGTTCAGTTGTTTGTTTTTTGGGGGGGGGTTTTACATTTTAGAGGGAAAGAACATGAAGGGAAAGAACATGAAGAGAAAGAAAATAGCTATTCTGTGCATTCAGTGAGAAATTGGCCATAAATCAGGGCTTAATTTCATATCAGCTCAGGAGTATTAGACAATGAACAACAAAATGGTAAGTAATGGCGCTACAGCCAGCCTCTGAGCTAGAGTCAAACCACAAAGAGGTCCACCAGGCCTCATGTCTCCTCTGGAAGAAGGTCATTTGAGCATTTTTGACAGTCACCTGATCCAACATTGAGGTTCCTAACACATGCATCTATTTTTTCTGATAAAGTTTGTTTTAATTTGTCATTTAATGCTGTAAACTCATGACTGACAGCTGAACCTGCTCTCACTCACTGAGGTAAGTGGAGCCCTGATGCAAAGCTCCCACCGCTGCACCAAACACTGTTTGATTAGTGATTCAAAAAGCACTGCACCTCCAAACCGCACCAAATTCAACACCGCACATCGTCGGGTCCCCAGCTACTCCTGCCAAGCATGAAGTAGGTTCTTGAGAGAGATGACTGCACAGTGTGACACCATGTGGAAGAACTTTTTGTGGTGTACACACTGATCGAGAGGTCAGATTGGACCTGGAGGAGATTCACTGGTGCTCGATGACATGTGCTCCAGGTGCTGCTGGGGTAGGAGAGTGTGCCTGTTCATGACACAATCACATTCATTCTGGAGATTCCTGTATCAGATTTATCAGGTTTATCAGGTTTCCTGTATCAGCAGAATGGTTGCGGAAAAGCCCGACTCGCTGTGACATTTCTGTCCTGTTAAGTAAAAGTTAGAAGATCAAATTTCATTTCTGACACTGTAAATACGCGCAGCTACTAAACTGCACGCTGAATGAAGCCACTCGACAGCCTGGAAAGAAGACTTCTTGACGGTAATCCTCTCGGCGAACACCTGGCCGAGCACTCGCACTTCAAAGGAGCCGTTTTACAGGGGAGATCCAGGCGCTCTTGGTCTAAATCTTTGCTCGCTTCATGTGTCGAGAACTGGCATCAGGTGCAGCATGCTATATCACATACATGTCTCTCATGCGCTACGAAATGAATGACAGCATGTTTGAAGGCCTCTGAATGCATTCTTTACACTATCAGGTGTTCTAACCTTCAAATGAATGTCAAAATTAAGAACAGCTACAGGATTTTAAAATCTTCCTTGACCCTGCTGTCCTGCAGGGAGGATAACCATAATTCAAACTGTCCCCTCTCCTTTATCAGCATTACTCTGTAAGGCGACTGCTTGGCCAGCTCATCCAGGCAGATCTTTGGACTGTCGTCAGCACTCTGTCCTGTGGATTCCTGCCAGTAACTCCTACGCCTGATCAATAGGCACCGGCGGCTGGCTTTCCCCCTTTGCTCTCTTTCTCTCCCTCTCTCTCGGCTACTACAGTACAAAGACTCCTCTGTTCTGCCGGCACAGCACAGTGATTAGGCATTGGCGGTGCGCTGCTGCGTGAATTAGCTTAATCTGTGTCCGCAATGAAGGACAAGGCTTTTCATGCCCACTGGAGGCATTCAGTGGACATAAAAGACGCTAATCTTTAGGAAATTTAGAGAGGGGACGGAGTGTGTGTGCATGAGGGAGGCACCGTTCCCACAGTGATAGGTCTTTTGTGATGCTGCTTATTCTCCTACAATAAAACAAATCTGATGAAGTTCCTGGAGATGTGTGGCTCGTGGGCAAGGAGAGGGTTGCACTGTATTTGCTTAACGTACTTGAAGAGGTGACTAACAGGCTCATTGAGACAGATATGTATGCATCTCCGTATTCCTGCACCAGAGGTCAGTTTGAGGAGAATTAACAGGGATTTTATTCTCCAGGAAGCTGTTTACAATTTTGAGACAGTGCATAAGACAAAGCAGTTCAATACAGACCTGGGCTGATACCCTCTGTGCAACTGTTCATCACGCAAAAGCCCAATTGCTGACATGCAGGAGGCTGAACATGGAGCCCCAGTGTGCCTCACAGCCACCCTCCTCCTCCTCTTCTCCTCCACATCATCTGATGGATACTGTCTGCCCTTGACAACCTGCCAGGGCTCAATCCCCCCTCCTGCAATTGTCTATTGATCAAAGCGCACATAAGGCTGCAGGAAAGGTATGCAGTCTTACCCATACACTTATCCTTGTGTCACCCCTCACAGACAAGAGGCAAATTTCACCAAAGCAAACAGGAACATGTATAAGCAATACCCTGCACATAAAATCATGTCCAGATATTTAAGGGTTGCGGTGCAACTTCACTTCTGCCTGTGAGTGCAGATGTCAACGGAAAATAACCATCATCTGGCAAGTAGCAGCAAGCACACGCTTTTTGTTTACAAGGTGCTTTCACGCCTGCTTTTGAGCACTTTTACGCACGAGCTGTGGATGAATTTGGGTCAGCAACCAGCTGGGGCCAAATATCTGTTGTGAGTTTGGTGACAGTCGGACCTATGTTCCATCTTCCAAACCATCAGGGTTCTTATCAAAAGCAGGATTTTATTTATTTTTTTCAAGCAGCACTCCAAAACCAACCATGTGCGACCCAGAAGTCACGCTTGGGTCCCCTGCGTATCACCAAACTGCACGACCACGTCCCACTCTTTGGACTGGAAACACTGATGAGTTTGTGTCCTTTTCCTCTGCTCGAACATGGAAGTGATAGTCCACCAGAGGGAAAATAGCACGACGACTTACCGAAATGAGATCTTGGTCACTGCCAGCGACCGGCGTCCCCTCGTCTCCCTTCAGTCCGCGGTCCGCCTCTCCTTCAAGTCAATCCGCAGCACGCTGAGATCAGATCGGGACGGAGCGGTGCGCCTTGTCACTGCGTCCTGCGTCCAGAGTTGCTGGAGATGGAGCGAGCATTTGCCGGTATGCTGGGCCGGGGTTGCAAGGCTGAAGCATCCGCGGGAAAGGAGGAGGAGGAGAGAGGGTGGATGAAGCGGAGGAGGGTGAGGCGAGGCGCTAGGTGCGACAGCCAGAGAGAAAGGAGGGGGAGACTGAGTGAGAGGAGTCAGCAGCCGAGCACTGCAGCGATGAGGAGGTTACACGGCCGGAGAGGATGCAGACAGCAGCGATCTCGCGTTCACTCGCGCACAAGCGCGCGCAAAGCATAGCCATCACACAAGGGTCTGGAGCGCCACCCTTAGGTGGTTTTGGTAGCTTGGGAGTTGTCTCCTCCTTCTTTAAAAATGGGTGCCGTGTGTGGACGCACATACACATTTTTATGCCTGTTTGGCAGATCATTGGGGGTGTTTTTGCACTCAGATTATTCAATTCCACAGATTAACAAGTGACAAAGAGAAAGTGACCCCTGAGGCAACAATTAGGCTCATTTAAAAACCATCTTCCACACACACACACACACACACACACACACAACATACTGTATGTTGATTCCCCTGCGACCTTAACCTTCACCAGGGGCATTCCCAACCGCAGCCTGCCTCTCACCTCAACCCTGAACCAAAGCTGAGCCACAATCCTAAATCTCTACTGAGTTGACCTATTAAAGATGGGGCTTCTTCTCCAAACCAAGAGATGAGTGGCCATTTGATTGTGAGAACAGTTTTTTTTTCCCCCTCACTTCCACCGCCACCATCCCCCCACCCTCATCATCTGCACACATGGACTGTGTGCACTCCATGGCAACCGACTCCCTATTGGGTTATGGTGGTGATAATATCACCCGACCTGCACTCCATCATCTTTCCAGCCCCCACTTCCCTTTACCTTTCTCACACACACGGGCGCACACACTTTCTGAAAGGGCGTATAGACGTGGACATATTTCCTGGAGACTTATCCTGACCTCCCCAAATTAAACTGTTTTCTGATTGTGAAAAAAGCCAATGTTTCCAATTGCACCAGTTGCCCCCACCCCAAATCAATCCGCAGTCTGAAATGGGTCCTGAATGTAGCTTAAGGCACAAACATAGTTAGTTTTTACAAGGTCAAGAATTGCTACGAATTTCAGACATGTTGCTTAGCTGTCATACAGTCTGTGCTGAGAATTTTTTTTCTTTCACACTTTTTAACATCCCTGTGTGGCTTTTGTTCACATTTTTAAAAAATATTTTCTCTCACATTTTAAAAATGATTCAACAAAGAGGATGTGTTGGAGACATTCCTAAATTGTTTTTTTGTGCATGCATTCCCATATCACTATTAGTATGTACGTTAAGTAAGCCTTACAAGTATTACCTATTACAAGTATAATAGGTGTAAATATATTTGGGTTGGTTTTTTTTTATTTTGTTTAATTTTAGTTATTTTTATTTGTACAATGTGTACAAAAAATTGATATTGACTACCCAAATTAGTTTGTTGTGCTCTATATGATGTTACTATAATGGTTTTATTGATTCAATTCTATGATGAGCTGAAGGATGCTGTGTGAGCATCCAGTAACTGAGAATAAGCCACGATAATGGATAGGAAAGAAAGTTTTTGTTGTTTTTTTTTAAAAAAAAAAAGGCAGTAATTTTGATAGAGATGCACCGATTTATGATCTAAATATCAGTAATGGCTGATATGGACATGGCTGACTGGTAGCGGTGTATCAGCAATTAAAGTATACCATTCAACAATACCATGGCTGGCTAAATCTGCTAGCAGCTTTAAGGATCGTCTCCGATGAATATCACATTTTTGACCTTGTTAACATGTCCATATGGTGTTCTTATGTATTATGACGCACATAATTTGTGTCACACATCATTAGTCATACAGAGGATTTTTTTCATTCCCTTGTATCAAAAGGGTATCTGCATCCAAATTGGTATCGGCCAAGAATTTCGAGACCAGTGCATCCATAAATTTGGGGTTTATACATGTGCTTTAAATTTGTTTTTATCATTTCAACAAACATAATTGACTTGATTCGAGATCAGTGCATCCATAAATTTGGGGTTTATACATGTGCTTTAAATTTGTTTTTATCATTTCAACAAACATAATTGACTTGATTCGAGATCAGTGCATCCATAAATTTGGGGTTTATACATGTGCTTTAAATTTGTTTTTATCATTTCAACAAACATAATTGACTTGATTATTCCATCATCCCATACTGTAATAGCATTACAGGCAAAATGGACCTTAAAGCTTTCATATTTCAGATGAATCGAGTTATTCTGTTGCTTCTCTGCCTGACTGGGCACCTGGGACCAATTTCCTTACAAGCTTGATAAAAGCCAGAAAAAACATAAAAGTAGGGTGACAGGGTCAATTTTAGCCTTTACTCTCATTATAACAGCTCTTCACATTTCTGTCTTCCAATCTTTGCATGTGACATTCAGGTACAGTATAGAAGGGTGTGTGGGCGACTGCATGTCCGGTGAATAACCACTAGATGATGCCACTAAGCTTACAATCCATTTTCTTGCCAAGTGTCAAGTTTACGGCTCAAGATGCTCCTGGAGAACATCGTTTTGCACGTTTTTCTTCACTCCTCAGTCTTGAATGTGCATGTGTGAAAGCGCTTGAAGTCATGCTATAAAGACGCTCCTACATTTCAATTACCTTTATTTCACCAGGTTAAAAAAAAAAAAAAAAATGGAGCAAGCAATACTTAAAGGCCACATTCTGTTCTTACAGTATATTACTGATTTTTATACATAGAGTATCTTGAGAGCACACGCCATATTGAATTTGTTTTTCATGCACATCTGAATACAAATATGGAGGAGCGAGCCCAAAAAGACATTTGCATATAAAAGTCAGCCCAATGGTTTTCCTTGCTTGGAAAAAATGAAGCAGAGCTCTGAATAGATGTTTTACATAATACACTGGATCACACTTGGCTCATTAATTCTACACTCACGGCACTGGCATGCCTGTTCAGATGTTACTTTTGGACACCATTAATGGGACAAAACATTGAGAAAAACATGACGTCTATGAGAAAAGGGAAAAAGAACGCTAACTATAGCTAAATTGTCTTGTTGGTGTAAATCATCAGGCAAAGATTTGTATTGTTCTCCACACACACACACACACACACACACACACACACACACACACACACACACACACACACACACACACACACTTCCATCCAATGTTACACTTTATTGACAATAGACAACAAATAAAAGATAAAACAAGTAAAAAAAACACATTACTGTCTTTTACATACTACTGCTGTTGAGCCTGTTTCGTTCATGCATGGATGGCTCACAGATAAGCAGGTTTCATTAAGTTGACTGGCACACAAGCAACCGTGTGTTGGATGTGAGAACAAAGACGGTCTGTGCTGGATTTGTGCGCCTGGTATCACCTTCTTGAGTTTGGCTCGAATTCAACACGCACATCAAAAATGCATTTGAGATTTTAAAGAAGTAAGAGGCACTCAAAAGGACAATAACTTACAGAGCCTTTAATTTCTCACAGCTTTTAGGTGACAACAATAAAAACATACCTACACAAGCCATCAAGGCCTTCATCACTGCAATTTCTCCTTGGGGATGAATAAAGTACTCAATCTATCTATCAGGGCAAGTATAAAATGATTACCTTTTGGCTGTTATTCATGGGTTGGCAAATAATCATATGATCATTTTGACAAGAACTGTAAGTGCTAGTATGATTGGTCTGAAAAGTTAAGCCTCATAATGAGCCATCTCCACTTTGCAGACAGGTGAATGGTTCCATAATTTGTCTAAGAAGTAAAGTTACATAAAAGATTAGGTTCAGTAAGGTTCAGTAGGAGGCAGGTCACGTAATCACAATAAACAGGTAAGTTTTCACCTTCAGAACTGTTGAGGTTCCCAATGGAAGAACACCGTTGGGAACATGGACACCGTTTTCCACCCCAAACAGCACTTCTTCAATGTTTTTTTTGATCACACATATTTAAAGAGGAAAGATAAATGCAATTTATTTATGGCATTAAGGATGTGTGTCCTATATTTTTTTATAATTATCAAACAGTGCACTCTGCGGGATGAAGTCATATCTGACGGATAGATAATAAGCTGTACGGACAGCAACTAAACCTCACCTACACGGCTGGTGTACCTTAAGGCTTGATAGTGGGACCAATCCTATTCAGCGTTTGTGTAAATAACTTACCAAATGTTTAAGTACAATTATATACTGATGACACAGTAATATATCACCATGTGAAAACAATGCAAGAATCTGCCGCAATATCTGCAGCTGTGGTACGGATGTCTCACTGGTTCCCAAACTCTTTTCTACATGTTAATACAAAAAACAAAGTATGCATGTTTTTCTGTCCTGCCAGCCAGCAGAGGGCCAGGGTCATTTGAGTGCCACTGGTGCTAGGCCTTCATATTAGGGACTGTTAAAATAGTTAAGAACAGATGCTGGGAGCCTTTTGTTTAGTGTGGGTAGTTTTGTTATGTTTAATGCAGTGTTTCCGTTTGTAATATTCTGTCTGCCTGGTTTCCTGTGGACTGTCCTGTGAGTTGTCCCACATAACTGTTTTATATGTTACCTGATTGAGAACTACAGATGTAATCTAGCATTTATGCCAATTATGGCCAATTATGGCAAATTTACATTGATGCTTACCACTGATATATTGATATGTGCACTGCCAAATTTAATAAACTAAAAAAATAATTAATTAATTATGCATTTATATTAAGCAGCAGCCGAGCAAACAGAATGGAATCAGTGTCAATCCACCATTAGGGATCGCAAGAATTGATCCTATAAATTGAAGGACGACAAGTCATGTTTTGATAGAGACAAACCAAGTTTTAAGCCTGAGCATTCTCACAGGCATGTAGTACCGAACTGCAATGGTCAAAAGTTTGTAGAAAGATTTATTTACATTCAGACAATTCTTTTTTTTTTTCCTTCCTTTATTTTACCAGGTAAAATCAATTTCTCATTTACAATGATGACCTGGCAAGAGCAGAAAGTTTAAGGGACTGTTGAAGGGAGTTCCATTCACTTGCTGCAGCAAAACTAAAGGACTTTTGGCCAAAGACAGTGCAGGCTTTTGGAATAGACAGAGTAATAAAGTCACTGGACCTCGGGTGATAGTTATTGTGGGAAAGGTGCAAGAGGTTAGAGAGGTATTGAGGTGTTTTCCCTGGTAGAGTCTTACACACCAGAGAGGTACAAAGCGGAATGGAATGACGTTAAATCTGGCTAAACAAGTTTGAAGGACTGAAAAAAGAAAATTTAAATAAATATACTTAACTACACTATTGAAATGAATAAGTACACAGATTAAGGTGTGCCAAGGTAAATCTGTAGCAAGCCAGTGCAGCCACATCCAGTGTGCCTCCAACTTTCATTGTAAAAAGCTACCAAAGCTGCTTCTACTGGAAGGTCTGGAAAGACATTAGATTTTGGCAGCTGGCTGCAGAGATCTCTTCCAATTCAACTTCAAAAAGGAGGTATTGAAGTGTTTTCATCCAAAATGAGGAGGATTGGTTTGTCAGAACTCTGTGCAAGCAAAATAATGTTGATGGTGTAACAGGAGAAGGTTTTTCCTGTTTATTTGTTTCTTCTCAGATTGTTGTTATTCCATGCACATTTGGATGGAAAAATTAAACAAGGAAAAGAAACTTGTGCGAAGACAAATCTCACAAGGAATTAACAAAACTTAGTTTACTTGGATTAGGAAAAAATGTGAAAATATGAGAGTATGGAGTACGTTAATGAAAACCCATATGGTGAGACAAATGGGTGAGTGATACCTATTACAGAAGTGAAAGCAAATTCCTGTTCCTCTTGTTTTTACTCACCACCAACGTTTGCAGTAACTGTTCAAGTCATTAAATATGTTGCAACTCAATTCATGAGAAAAAAATTTATGTAATGTGGATTTCCCTCAACAATATTAAGCAATGACAGATTCCAGGATGTGTTTCAAAGTCACTCCCTCATGTCTATCTGATACTGAAGGCCATGCAGTGTTTGGCTGTGTGCCCAAAACTATTCTTGAGCCCAAGAGCAAAGTAAAAGAAGTGACAAAGTGTCGCATTTCCAACATCAGTCAGAATGAAAGACGGAACAAACAGGAAGAAACAACTTTACCAATAAACTTTTAACCTGGAATAAAGGAAGGAAAATATGAGGTCGTCGGTGATGATTTGCAACACCTCAAAACCACTGACCAAATTAAATTGCATAATATGAAAATTTCCTGTAAAGTTCTAATATATAAGAGGATGATTTCAGCTAAAATGTAGCCTCTATGACAGGCTTCCTGACTACAAAGCATTAATTGATACAAAAGAAAATAGGTTTAAAAAATGCAATTTCATGCACGTGCTTTTTTTCAACGATTCTTTCATGCAGACAGTCAGGGACAAAAACAGTTGTCTGAATTTGAACCGTGCGCAAGTTTGAAATTAAATTCCAAAATGGTAAAAAAAAAAAAATTTTGGTGCACTTCACTGTGCGCTGACTCTGCTCTTCTTTAAAAAAGATCGCTATGCAGCGATTGCTTCAGAAGCCAAAAAAGAAAAACACAAAAAAACTACAAATCTGTGGCAACAGCGTGTAGAGCTGTACTGAACGTGTTCAGACTTATAGCCTATTTTTAGAGAAGACGTTCCTTCCGTTTTAAGAAGACCTGTTTTACATCAGCAGCTGTCCATATCCTATTGTCTTCAAAAACCACACACCAAATTTCAATATACAGCTCTGAAGTCTATCTAGCCTCAGCTGCAGGAGGCCTATTTTTAACACAGAGTTAAGCCTATAGTATGTGCACAGCAATTTGTCCTTTTTTTTGTTTCCTTCTTGCGTGGTTTATAGAAAGCAAGGTATCTGCACAAGACAAACACAGTCACCTTGATTTCTTAGTATTCGTGTGTGGTTACATTTTTTTTTTTTTTTGTAATGTTTTAAATGCAGGAGCAGTCGACTACTGTGAGACACTGAAGAATTTATGATGCATTCATTAACCTATCATAATTGACAGGTGAACTCATCCAGCAAGAACACACTGTTGGCCACAACACAGGTTAATCAGAATTTGCGGTGAATTTGTTCAATTGTGTAATATGAATTCTTAACATTTACAGAACCAGGCATCCGC
>KV751334.1:3837121-3859981 GCA_001698575.1 Mola mola
CACCTTTGATGTTTTGTGTATCCGTACAGCCACACATAGTTTGTAAGTGAATCACAACACGCCAGGCAACAAGAGGAATCTTGCTGTGAAACATCATCTGTTTGATTGCCATAGTCATGGACACCGTGATCACATACCCCATGAGTCCCATGGTACATTACTTGGCGGCACCGCTATCATAACATGATGGATGGGTTTAATTGCTGCGTTTTCTGGTACTGTTACGCACAAACACACACACACACACACACACTTTAATAGTTTTGTTAATGTTTTTAGATAAGGCAACAGATGATACAAAATCTATTCTGTATACATACAAATATCCTGTACAGGCTGCAGCACTGTGACCCAGCGACTAATGGCAAACTGAACTCATTTTAGATGCAAATATTGCACTTTCTTCTGCACTTAATTATTCTGAAAGCCATATACGGCTTAATTTGTAATACCCCAAAATAGTTTACTTTAGTAGTTTATTTCTAGTAATGTTAAACATTTAACTTCAATAAGGTTCACTGTTTATGCCCCAGTAGCTCAGCGGCGGAAGTTCTTTACCGTCTCCTCCCATCTGTTTACTACGGAAAATAATATTTGGGAATCGGGGTAATATATTTGTGTGTGAAAGCCTAAATAACTGCTTTGATGACCACTTTACAAGTAAAAACTGATTAAATGATCCAAGCGCAGGAATATGGAAAGGAAAACCAAATGAATGACCTTTCTTATTTATGGAGGCAAATATGTTGGCAATAATGTTGAGTCCAGTGAACTTAGCAACAACCTCACAAACACATGGGATGTCAAGTTCATATCCTAGATTTAAAAAAAAGGTTATGCTCTGCTCTCACCAGTCCTGACAAACATTGCCATCCCAACAAATTTGCAATGTTTTGTCCACTGTTCTCTACCATGCAGACATTGAGTTTTGCTGTGGCAGAGTGAGAGGAGTTAGTGACAGTCAGCAATGCAGTGTTTTCATTATTCACACCACAGACCTCTGACCCTATAAAATTAGACTACTTTTGATCAGTTCCGGCCCAATGTCCCCGTACAAAGTTGGGTTTTTTTCCCCAGTATCTATCTGAAAAATTAGAGCTCTGACTTTTTGGTTGTTGATTACATATTTTTTCAAACAATCATTAAATAATCCTATTACAAGTGCTTCTAAACCAATCAAGAAATCATCAATCTGTTGCTAGTCCTTGCAGATGCTGTTAGCTTTATAAAGCCAGTCTGGTTTGATGTTAAAGCAGAATTTTCACACTGTACTCTGTCCTCCTTTCTGCTGTTTCCTCACGATCCATTTAACCTTGGCAGCTATTACATTACTGAATGCATATTTGATGCCTGCTGCCTGCTCTTATAGTTGTTTATTTAATACTGAAGAAATCTCATATTTCGCATGCACAGATTCACAATTCGCAATTTTACATTTTCTTTGGCAAACTGATCTCTTCACGAGTCTGTACACACCGTAACTGAGCATTTGAAAGATATAAATCATATGTGTCTCATTGTTTGATCAACAAAATGCAGGTACATCGAAATGGATTAAGAGGTAGAGGTCATATTACATTCGCACCAGCAAAGTTCCTCTTTCACACCACAACATGCTGAAATTTGTTGGAAGGATCATAAGATTACATAAGGTTTGCATTTTATAGCATGGTGAGAGGCCCAGCAAAATAGAATCTTAGAAAATGGAGGCGAATGATGCAAGAAGTATTGAGTTTCTTTTACTCCAGCAAAATACTCCTCCAATTTTCTTAGTCATTTCTATATAAATATCAGCAGCAACATTTATTTACGGTATGAAAAGTAAAACTACAAACTGTGCAGTAAAATGTTTGTTGCCAGTGGTTTATCTTTATACAGAATGTATGATGTTTGCTGCTGCATTAATGTGCATGTTGTATTGCCTAGTTTAATCTAAAACAATACGTTTATAGTGTCATCGTCCTGTGCAGAGCGTTCCATGAGCTCGCAAACAAGCCCTGCTTTCAGTTTTTTTGACAATACATGTCACAAGAGTTTTATTTGAGTTTATTTATCTTATCAAGATGGAGGATTTTCTTGTGCATAAAGAAACCGTCCTTCAATTTATCAGGGAAAGTCAATGTTCAACGTTTTAAATATCCAATTTTCACTGGACATGAAGGGTGTGAGCTACTGTAATCTGAAAAGCAACTAAAGCAGACAAATAAACAGCACATTATTTGTCGCTGATATAGAATGGAGTACAGCTTTAAAACTGTGTAACACGGAAATGGCACAATTACAAGTACAAGTCAATCAACGTATGCACCTACAGTATTTTTATAGGCATCCTGATCGGGTTCCCTCCCAAAACTGAATAACTTGTCCCTTGTGTCTTGACAAGTATTTGGTCAATTTGTTTCAGACTCAGTATGCCCTTGATGTCCCTGGGTCCAATCAGAAAGTGCATTGGGCAGGCATGAATCGATGGATAAATGAATGAACCAGGCACTGCAGGAATACGCGCGTAAACTACGTGGCCACCGGTAACTCCCTCTGGCCCGCGGCTGTGAATCTTCCACGGCGGAGGTGGAGGAACTGCCCTCCCACAGAGCCCAGGCTTTGCGTCGGTGAGGTCAGCAGAGAGCAGGGTTACCTTCAGGTGTAGGACCCGCTTTCAGCCGTTCAGCCGTCGGGTCATCGGAGCGAGGGCTCGGCTGCCGAGGACGGAAGTAAAATCACATGCTGAGTAGGCACAGCTGCGGTAGGACGCGGAGAAGGACGGTAGTCCGTGACCCTGCACGGTGGAGTCGCCACAGCACGACCTTGGCTGTACCCACGGTTAGAAGTGACCCACGGCCGACAGCGATGCAGACACGCGCCAGGCCGAACACGAGTGAAGAATGACCAATGGTGAGTACGGGAAGTTTCCACCGAGCTGGTGACGCACCTCATTTAACCGACCTGGCAGCCGGAGTCGGGGAGTGAGGCCAGCGAGGAACCCCACACTCCGAGTCCGGCGCGCGGAACCGCAGACGGCATACTTTTCGCAGCTTACCAGGAGCAGGCGACAGGCGCATCTGATCCTTCCCCGCCGAGCGACTGGGCTGTCTGCGCGACGCTTCGCGCTTATGCAAGGACGGGGAATTCCGCGTAAAACATTTCCCAACTGCCAGTCAGGGGGAAAGTGAAAGGTTTGGGATTTACGGGAATTGATCGTTGGGCTTCTGGGAACTACCAGACGTGCGTGGGACTGTTTTGACTTGACCACTTAAGTGAGCGCTTCCGTCCATTGAGAGTAGCAGAACCAGGAATAGGCCAACACGCAGTGTGAGAGTGCAGATTATTAGAGCCAGGTAGTGGATTTGTAATTGATCAGAATCAGAATCTGAATACTTTATTTATCCCCCAGGGGAAATTGTTTCTTTACAGCTTAATTGATGATGTATTCATGAGCAAGCAACTTTTTAAACTTTTGAGTGTTGTTCTTGGTGTGGATCTCACACTAGAAGGATGCTGAATGCTGAGATAAAAATTTCTAAAGGGATTTGCAGAATTGCAAAACCGTGAACTGAAGAGCCAGAACATTCCTGAGACAATTCATAATTGTCTGCTGTTTCTTTCTTCTTTGATGTCTTTAATTCCTGTTATCTTGCATAAAAGATACTGAAGGCATCGGAGAAAATCATAGGTTTATTACTGATGCGGTTTACACGCTGATAGATCCCAGAATAGGCCGAAGTTTAAAAGTATTAAAGGTAGAGACGAGGAAAAACACGTCGGCTTAATGTCGTTAAGAAGCTGAACTTTTTGAGAGTTGAATGGTTTCAGATGGAGGGGCAGTGTGTCAAAACAAACAAACAGGTATATAACGCTGGCCTTGGTCGAGGCGTTATATTAACTTCCAAGCTAAACTGCTTCTGAAAGTGGGTGCATGTTAAAAAGCACCGGAACAACTTACTCAACTTCATTAATGTTGCTTCCAGCGTCAAACCAGGTACCGCCAATGAAGAAGAACTGAGTGGGCCCTTTGTGCACATCACTCCACTAATCAAACATGACAACATACCAAAATATGTGAAGCCACGCCAATAGGTTGTTCCTGCTATAACAAAGAAAGCGCACAACTATAAATGTAATCAGAACTCTCAACAAACCCAGAAAAGTAAAAAATAAATGAATCACATCTTACGATAATAACTAATTTTGAATTTCGAATTTGAAATTTTGAATGTGTGCCCGAACTTCTGGCCGGGATCTTTCGGCCCAGTTCCTGACCTGTGATTATTAGCTTCAGTTAGCGCCTATTAGCGTCAAATAGCTCTAATTATCAAGAGTTAGCTTCAGTAATGTCCCATCAGTTTCATTTAAGTTGCATTACATTAATTTAGTGGTCTTAAGCTTTCGCTAGCTTAAGTTACCCGCCTTTGTCTTCTGTTATCTCTTAAGTTAAATTAGCTGCGGTTAGCATCAGTTAGCTCCCAAAATATTCAATTAACTACCATTTGCCTCATTTGACTGCCATTAGTTTCATTTAGCACCGACTAGCTTCAGTTAGCTGCTTTTAGCCAGAGTTAGCAACTGTTAGCTTGAATCAGCTTTCATCATCTCCAGACAGACACAGACAAATGCAACATGCGCTTCATGTACAAGCGCTCATGATTTAAAAGGGGTCAGGTGGCACAGTAAACCCACCAATCACAAGAGTGGCACTTGGGTTTAAATGACCCAGTCAACAACAACAGCTGTCATGGAACTGACAGCTTCCTCTAAATGCTGTGAAAGATACTGAGAGAACTGACAGGGACACCCCTGGGGAAAGTAATTTTTAAAAGAAAACCGTAGGTGATATTGTCCAACTGACTGCATACTGAGTGTCCTGACATCGTCCTGAAGAGGTGGATATAAATGTGTGTAGATAGAGATCATGATTTTCCCTCCAAAGCGAGAGAAAAAAGTGACTCATTCTGGCCTTGAAGTGTTTAAAAGGAAGCACCTGGAAAGGCTTATTCAATTCTGAAGAAGCCTTTTGGATGAGAGGAGAAACATATTCAAACAAGTTAAGTCCAGTTGCTTCATACTAAACACTCCAAGATTAAGCTGTGGCATACGGACGGAGCTTGACTAAAATAAATTTTATTTGTGTTATTGGTTAAAATTGGTTGGGATGCAATCATGTTTTGCATATCAGCCTCTTCTTCGCATCAGTCTGCTTGCTCTTCTACTACCTCTGTCTCTGTCCTGTGACAGTAAAAATCCCCTCACAGACGTTGCAGAAAATTACAAGACAATTGTGCAAACTGACCTCGAACGATCAGTAAGTAATTCTATTTATTTTTCTATAAGTTTTACCATCCTCCACAAAATGGAAACACTTTCATTGCCACCTGGCCAGAGGCAAGGATTAACGTGACAGCTTGATGGATCAATGCCCTCTAATGGAGAACGAGATACATAACAGAGCAGATTCAGAATCATTTCTCTGCTGATTTCTCATTGACACAAAGAGGACAAATACTGTAGAGAGAAAGACAAAACAGAGCAGCACCGAGTCAGAGCAGGTGCTGAGACACTGGAGGGCATCCAAGAATCACAAAACAGACTGTAAAAATCTGTAAAATCTTCATTTGTTTTACTGATATCTCTTACACCCTGATGCTTTCATTCATTTAAGAGAGAAAGTATTGCAACCTTGCTGCAAAACTCAACCTGCCCAGAACCGAGCAAGCGATATAGCTGTGCGCCAGACACCGTGGTGAGTAATAATTGTTCTGTAGTTGGCAGCTAAAATGTAGATGAAATCATTTCCTTTTTACAATCTATGCTTAAAATATTTTCAAAAAAGTACAGCAAATGACCACAGTAACAGACCCTGCCCCTTACTGTTGCTGCGTTGCCTTTATGCAACAGTGAGTCAGTGCAAAAGTGGCACGTATAGGTCAAGAGTTATCCAACCCTAACAATAAATGAAGAACAGATATCAATCTCACTCAACACCTTTGCACAGGGTTTGCTCCCAAAATAAATAAATAAATAATAATTGCATCCCAAGTGAGGAGCAACTGCACATCCCTGTTACTTGTTGTTGCCATCATGGTGCATGCTGGCAGCTGTGGTTGACCATGCTAGTTAACATGGCCCCCAATTTTGTTGTGGTTAATGAGGTTGTGCACTGTGAGTCAAATGGTATTAATGACTCCTATTTTTATATTCCGCAGGATGATTTGAGTACCTTGCACAAACTTGCCTGCAAAATGGAGACTTTAGGCCTTTCCCAAACACAAAGACTGGCTTCATCTGTCATACACTCAATAGGTTGCCCCTGTCTTTGTAAAACGGTAAGTCTAGACACATTGAAATGGTCCTAAAAATTTAGAGTTTTTTTCTTTAATATGAAGTGGGATCAGCAAGTTTTAGCTTTTTGATGTGAGCTGTTGACATAATTTAATTGATAGTCCATGGAGTGTTGGCAGAGTGTTTCCCACAGGCATATAGTGGGCGAGTCACTGAAAAATTATGCAGCCGAGCACTTGCGACCACATCAAAACATGATTCTCTGTGTTTGCCACAGTGCGATAAGCTCCAGCAGAAAATGTAGACGAGGTGATATTTAAACTATGCTTCTCTGCGTGAAGCAAAGATATAAATATTTGTGAAGCCACCACTGAAAACAGAGACTAGAATTTCAAAGCTCAGAACTACATAATTCTACATTCACATTTGCTAGCTTGGTTAAGTGTAGTACAAATGAAATAAGATGGGATTTGAGTATTCCCCCCCACATTTTTTGAGAAACCACACCCTTGTTATTGGTGGACCAGATACAGTGTAAAATGAAATTAAATGTAATGATTAATTCTAATAGTTGAGATCTGAGACACACAGTGGAGCATTTATAGTCTCACCAGACCACTTTTGAAATCTGTCCCCTTTTTTATTAGAGCTGTCAAATTGACTTTGCTTTGACCTAGACAGTGGAGTGAGCCTTGTTTAATATCATGGCGGCTTTTGATAAATGCACACCTTGCTTGACTGAATTCAACACTAATTAACGCATTGTGTTTGTGTGTTGACTCCTGCCATCTAGACCAAAAGCCCCAACGTGAGTGCGGGGAATATGGTGAGAAAGCGAAGGCAGGATGAGAAGAAAAAGCTCAAAAGGAGGATCAATAGACTTTGCAGAACCCAGGCCTTCCTGTCGGCCATGACTGAGTGCTACGAGATGATGAATTCTAGAGTAATGGACAGATGAGACCAAACTGCACCCTTTTCCTTTACAATAGTCCTTATTTAACTAAACAAGAGGAAGAGGAAGTGCCAGTGTGTTTCTCTTGCAGCTTTTTTTTTTTTTTTTTTTTTAATGACTGCTGACTCCTTAAATTAAGTTTCCAAGCTATGCAAATGCACTCTATTAATCCAACTGGGAGAGACAGTTCCAAGGCTGCCCCAGAAACTGGACTCTGTCCCCCAGGATTCACAGGGACATCTCATGGTTTTGCTTATAGATGCACAAGGCACAGTAGAAACAAGCTTGCCGGTTGGGAAGTACATTTGAACGTAACAATGTTTGCAACAGTTGGAAGCAGCACCTTGTGAGGAGTATTCAAGCAACACTAAAACATATTGAGGTGATCAAGGTCACTTTTGCTTTCACTTTTGATTGCGGAAAACTATGGCTGATACATTACATTGTGTGTTATAAGTTATCTTAAGCCTCTTTGTTAGTTTTATTTTCTGGGAGTTGTTTTAGGCAGCACGTCAAGTCAGCGGATTAAGCCTTGGGTATGATTGATACTTTAGATGAACAATTCTCCCACAGATGGCTGCGTTCATCTTATGCAAGTGACACCATTCGAGGATAACTAAAATTTACTGTATATACAAACACACAAGTACACGGCCAAAAAGTACAACATTGTGGAAATGTGGGGGGTTTTGAGGAGGAATTTAAAAAAAAAAAACGTCACTCTTTACACGTTCGGGGAAACGTTTCAAACCTGAAGTTTTCATTTTGATCACGGTTTGAGTTACAATGAAATACCCTAATATTTTGAAATATTTTTGTCTGTAGGCCATAATTATCAAAATTATGAGTCTAAAATATATTAAATGTTCACTTGTTCAAAATTACAGTATTCTACTTGTGTGTGTGTGAGTGACTGGGGAGCCAAAGTGCCCATTCACCATATTTGTGTTTTGCTCCTACTTCCAGCTAACATTTTCAGTGCAGCAGATATCTTTTCCTGTTGGTGAACACCTACATTTGCAAGAAAAAGTATGTGAACTCTCTGGGATTATCTGGATTTCTGCATAAACTGGTCATAAAATGTGATATGATCTTTGTCTCAGTCACAGCAAAAGACAAACACAGTCTGCTTAAATTAATACCACGCAAACAATTATGTTTTCATGTTTGTTATTAAACAATATAAACATTCACAGTGCAGGGTGGAAAACGTATGTGAACCCCTAAGCTAAGGACTTCTCCAAGAGCTAATCGGAGTCAGGAGTGAGCCAACCTGGAGTCCAATCAATGAGATGAGATTGGAGGTGTTGGTTAAAGTTGCCCTGCCCTATAAAAAAGAGACACCAGTTTTGAGTTTGCTATTGGCCAGAAACATGCCCCGTACAAAAGAGCTATCAGAAGACCTACGATTAAGAATTGTTGGCTTGCATAAAGCTGGAAATGGTTCCGAAAGTATTTCCAAAAGCCTCGATGTTCATCAGTCCACGGTAAGACAAATTGTCAATAAATGGAGAAAGTTCAGGACTGTTGCTAGTTTCCCTAGGAGTGGCCGTCCTATAAAGATGACTGCAAGAGAACAGTGCAGAATGCTCAGTGAGGTAACAAAGAATCCAAGAGTGTCAGCTAAAAACTTTCAGAAATCTCCAGCACATGCTAACATCTCTGTTGACGCCACAGAGGAAGCCACTGCAGTCCAATAAAAACAAATGATGAACACAGCACACCAACATCAAAACCTGAACTTAAGGCCATCTGTACACCAATTGAAAATAAACAGAGGATGGGTGATGCAACAGGACAACGACCCAAAACACTGAAGTGAATCAACAACAAAGGTTTCAACAGAAGGAAATGCTCCTTCTGGAGTGGCCCAGTCAGAGTTCTAAATTCAACCCGATTCAAATGCTCTGGTATTACCTCAAGAGAGTGACTCACACCAGACATCCCAAGAATACTGCTGAACTTAAAAAGAGTTTTGTAGAGCATAATGGTCCAAAATTCCTCCTGGCCGCTGCTCAGTTCTGACCTGAAACTACAGGAATTATTTGGTTGATGTTATTGCTGCCAAAGGAGGGTCAACCAGTTACTAAATCCAAAGGTTCGCATACTTTTTCCACCCTGCACTGTGAATGTTTACACGTTGTGTTCAATAAAAACATCAAAACATATAATTGTTTGTGTGGTATTGGTTTAAGAAGACTGTGTTTGTCTATTGTTGTGACTTAGATGAAGATCAGAAGACATTTCATGACCAATTTATGCAGAAATCCAGGTAATTCCAAGGGGTTCACATACTTTTTCTTGCAACTGTAAATTCTATATCAGTAGGCTAATTTCTATTGTAACATTTGGGGGTTTCTTTTAACATAACAAGCAACAAATCTTGTATATGACCCATGCCATTTTTCAACATATATTTACAGTATAGGGTGTTAATTTCAATACAATTGAAATTCAATTCCATTTAAGACTTTTTATAGACCTGCACTAAATAGTTTAAGACCTCATCGCCACTTCAAGCTGTAATCAGCAACACAAATGTATTAAACAGTTGTAGTTTGCAATTAAATCTATAGCGCGTAACCATACAACAGAGCTCGGATAAGCTGGGAAGGAACAAAGCTCGAAAGAATAAATTAAACCAAAGGCAAGGTTTATTTAAATATAACTTAGTCGCAACAAGTAACAATGACTCATCAACTCACAAGAACAACTTGGTGAACAACTATTCCTTACAGTAATCATTACCTTTAGCAGCTCACTCAGATCTTTGGCCAAGAAGGGCAGAACTGGCTCATCGGTCTGGTATTTGGTCAAGAAGCGGTTGAAGGTCCTGGACATCGCAAGGAAGAACTGGAGTTTAGCAATAATGAGGGGATCAGCTTGTGCCACCTCAATGGTGTCGTAAGAAGCAGTGCCCGGGTTTGGGAGCTTCTTGTCCTCGACAGCATCCACATACTGCATAATCAAATTAAAATTTTATTTTCATAGTTAGCACCTCAAAGCACTTATGTTTTCCAAAGGGAAGCAAAAAAGCAATTTAGGAGAACTGTAAAAAATTCTTCATTGACCTCTGTCAATGAGACTATCATGTAAGCTCCTGGAAAATATTCAAGTAAATTTGCTACATAGCAATTTTATGAAACGTGTGCATAGAGAAATAGTACATTATAAGAGATGTAAGCGCCATTAAAAATTGAGGAAGTAAATACCTCCAAAATCACTGACCTAACTTGAACTGCCCTTTCAGCCACAGGGAGATTTTCAACCCATCTGTGGCCACAGAATGGTAGCGGAAAGCAGGTAGAACCAGTCGACACAATGAAGTCTTTCCTGCTTGCAGGAACATTGCGGAAGAGGAAGTGAAGTGACCGAAGGAGCTTATCCAGCTGCCACTCAGTGAAGCCTGCCTTCACGTTATTGTGGAGGTTGTGAAGCCCACAGTTTCCAGCCTTGATCCGTTGAGCTCCATATAGCTCTGCGTGCTCCTTCTCAAGAAGGTCTCCCAAGTTCAAGTTGACATTGTGGGGCATCCGTACTGATGGAGACAAGCTGCCTCATAGTCAATTTGGCAACACATTCCTGTGAATTGACACAGCAATAAGGTAATGAATGACAGTATGTCTTAAATCGTCTGTTCTTGAAATACACATGCATTCAAATCAAACTTTATATAGCACTTTTCATAGACAAACATGCAGTACAAACTCCTCACACCCACACTCTGGATTCAGACATTTCACGACCAAATTTGTCACTCATTATGCCATTTATTTATGGTACGTAAATTATTAGAAATACAACTGTTTGTTGGGCACATTCCCTGAAGCAAAAAGCAATATGAACACGCCAGTTTATTCCTGAAACAAACAAGTAGTACGCTACTGAACAAGTATGCACACAAACAGAGAGAGAAAAATGAGATGCTAGAGTCACTTACTTTGATGTGATGCAGCAGGTCCTCAGCTGTTCCTTGTCCCGGGGATTGACTCGTCAACATTAACACGAACTTGGCCAGGGAGTCAATGAGTTGCTGCTTAAAGTGTGGTGCTAGCCCGAACTGAATCGAATGATGTATCCTTGCCACGGGTGCACGTTTCATCCATTCATCCATTTTCTACCGCTTATCCTGTTAGGGATCGCGGGGGCTGGAGCGAGTACAGTAAGCCTCCCGGTTATTAACACCGACAGGCTTTAGCCACTGTTTAAATCCTGGCGCCTCCAACCAAGAATTTGCTAACATTTTGGAGTGTTCCCGGTGGCAAAACCATGCGTGACGCAGTTGATCCGACAGGCCGAGAACATCGCAATATTGCTGTCTTTAATACACGGCGGGAGGAAAAAAAAATACATTCATGCATACTTTTTGTAGTAAAACTCTTTGGACAAAGCTTGAGTAACAACAAAATTTAATACATCATAAAATCGCAGTTTTTAGGGGGGGGCTTGGGGGCCTTACCTTTCCCGTAATTGATTTATCAACTTTTAGTACTTTTTAGGACCCCTCAGATACCCTGACAGCACATCCAAACTAAATAAAAGCGTTACTCTCAATGATTGACAGTATGTTAAGTATTGCTAAATGATGACGCCTTTACTCATATAGTTAAGCAAGGCATTTATTGCGAAAGGTCTTTTGTTCAGATGTGACACTTCCCTTTACCCGGGAAGTGGGTAGTGGTTCGGCGTTAGCTTGACAGCGAGGACAGGCTGTAAGATGTTCACTCCGCCTGAATGTTAAAATTAAGAACTAATAAATAAATATGCCTGAAGGCTAAAGAGCAGCAACAGTGCTTGTTCATTCCCACGCAAGTAGATGATTGCGCACCCAACACAGCATTACAGAACTCCGAGGGTTACAAATGTCTCTCAAACAAACTCTCACAACCCCAGAGCAACCATCATCATATGAATTTATTCGGGGGGGGCGGGGGATATACATGGCATGGTTTTACATATGCATGACCGTATCCAGGATAAGACATATCCAGACTATTTCAGCATTACCTCTCATCGCTCGTAGCTTCTTTAGGTATAGTTTGCTCCTTAGAGCTCTGAGCAAGTACCTCACTCAATCTCTGTTCATGAACATTACGCACCTTAAGAGGTCTTAGCCTCTTATAATGCCACCTGTCAATCATTTGTGTGGAGTCATAGCGACTTTTAGAACAAGCACAGGGAGCCTGCACCCGAATAGAGCATGCAAAATGAAAATAGTAATAGTGCTTTATTATTAAATCTAAATACCCTGCATTAGATACAGACTCAACAGAAAACACTGTCAATGATAAAGCTACTTCAGCATCATCCAGGTGCATTTAGGTTTCATACAATTCCAAATACACTTGGTAATTCTGTAAAACAACAACAAAAAGAGAAAGGTGCAGTCATTGTTCATTTAGTAGAAATAAAAGGGAATAGGAAAATAAATAAGTCATAACATTGTAAAAAATACACAGGAATATAAAAGTCTGAATCAATACTACATTTATCTGGAAGCGTCAGGCCCATAATGGGAACAAACCTTAGCTTTAAAAGGGACTGCTGACTTTTAACAGCTCATTTACTTTTCCTGGACTTTTCCCTATCAAAACAAGGTGATGCCTTTTCCAAAAAACAAACATTTCCTTCTAAAAACATTATTTTCTTCAGTAGTCAAGCATATTGCACTTCAACTGGAACATATTTTATGTGTCTGTTTGTAAGGAAGTAGAGGAAAATGGGTTTCCTCTACTTCATTGTAGGACACGACTGAATGGAGACTGGCTGAGATATACTGGTATACTATCACAAGTACCTCTGATGAGTCCCACGATACTTTTCCTTTAATTTTACTCACCTCTGAGCTTTAATTTATTCATTTGGCTCTAGAGGAATATTATTATTGTCAAGTGCCAGTAACATTATGTCAGGTAGCATTAATACAGACTAATTTCAATTCAATAATTTTCAGGTGTATTCTCTGCTTGGAAACGGCAACTAGAAAGTGGGCACATTCACCAGTAAGAAGGATGATAATTAACAGTTAAGGCTTGTGGGTTGTTTCCATGTCCCTCATCAACCAGCCAAAATAAAGATGAAACAAAAGCAAAATTTGTTGTAACAAGTATATCATTTTTTACAGTTTGTAAAACGTTAAGATGCTAGATTGAATACTGGTGTATGCCTAAATCCTTCTAGTTTCTCCTTTATTGTGACCTCTATCAAATACACATCCTCCTGATGCCACACTCGCAGCAGAATTTCGCAGATTCGACTGGGTACTTGGTCCCGCAGGCATGACAGAACTTGCTCTTCATGCCACCGTTGCCAACTTCGTTCACAGCATCATCATCATCATTCCTGACAATGTCAACAGAGTTAGTGAGACAGATAGGTAAGCAACTTATAGTAAGCTTTTTATCTGCTGATATGATTGATGAAAGATTATCAGAAACTTTAGATACTCAATACATGTATTATCTCTTTGCAGAGAGACTTCATACCACAGGTCATAGATGGAGATTTACACAAAATTACCCTGATATGCCACAAGAGGTCAGGACAGAGTGATGTATGGTAGTGGTTCTGCCTTTCATTCATTCATGTACATATGATTTTTTTGGTGTCAATATGTTAGGGAACTGACTCACCTAGATATGTGGGTGTCTACTTTCCTTTTGTTGAGACCTACTCCAGACTGAGTGCTCCTTAGAACGCCATATCCCGAGCTCGTTGCTCGCGTCTTACTTGCCACACTGACAGGGGGGAAACATTAAAAGGAGACTGAGAAGAATGTGTTATAGTGAACTGCTTAAAGAGGGCTTGGTTCGTAAAGAGAGACCAACTATCTAAATGTACATTTCACCTGCCACTGACTTATTACATCTCTAGTTGTGAAATGTTATGCTTATGATGCCAATGGTTTAGTGAATTAAAATTTATATATTTCAGCTAACACACTTGTCAACAAAAGAGAAAACAGGTGTTAAATAATTTTTGTTTCTGTTTTCTTTGGTTAGAATTTATTAGATCATAATCAAGCTACAAGAATTAAACAGTAAATTTAAACAATTACAAGCATTAAGCATCAAAGTGTTTCAAACTCAATCTACTCTGCATAGCTAAGTAAAAGTATCCCATAGACATACAAATGTTTTACAGATATAAATATAGTGTGTGTGTGTGTGTGTGTGTGTGCACTGACCCTGATGGGGGGCTTGTGAGGCCAGAAGGGGTACTCCTCACTGATCCGGCAGAAGAGCTCTTACAAGATGGGATTCCTAGAGCAAAAAATATAAAAAAAAATGAATTAATACATTTATAAAATAAGAGTGTAAAACAAAAGCATGTGCATGTTATTTAAGTCAGTGACATAATCTCAATTTGTGTCATTTGACTGAAAATTTCAGCCACAACTAACAGAATTGCCAGGGTGTGATCAGAACAGCGTGTGGTGCATGCTGTGCCCTCACCAGTGGGCTGTGCGAGGCCTGATCTCTGGGGTAAGCGAGAGGAGGCTGAAGGGATGGCTGAGACAACAGGAAGGTTGGTCTTCTTAACAGGAGTAGGCTTGCACTGGAGACAGAGAGAATTACACAAGTTAGACACATTTGTTGTGTGTGTGTAAACATTTTAGCTCTGCTTGAGAGACACAAGAATAAGAGTTACCGGTGTGCAAATATATTGTGAATCGTGATAATCATATTGTGATTATTATCACATTCCAAAATGTCTATCATGATACTCTGACACCATTAAAAATAATATAGTTCAATATAGAAACGATTACTCATTTCACAAAAACTGCATAAATGATTTACAATTTGTGTAGAGAAGTAACAAGAAACCTCCCATAAGTGAAATTATGGTCACAATCATATCTTGCTGCCACGGTTATATATCAATACCATCCAGTATACTACTGTTCCAAGAATTAATATGTAAGAATTTTGGTATATTAATATACCACGGTACATGCCGAATTGTGAATATAGTGTATCGTCACACCTCTAACATGTGTGACGATACACTATGGGGCCTTAAAAGGACATCTTCCCCTTGGAGTAAGCAAGAACGTGACTGGAGATCACCAGTCACTTTGGAGCCACCATTTCTTTTCCCAGTGTCCTATTTACATACATTTCAAATAACTTCTTCCAAGATCAGAAAGATCAATTCTCCATCCCTTTGCTATTTACGACCTTTGAATGACAAATGGTCAGGAGAACTTCACCATAAAGCAATAAAATTGTCACTTCCCAAGTAAAAACTGTTTCATCAGAACATTTTATCGGAACACTCCGGAATGTGAAAAAGAACTCGAAACTCTCTTCTTTAAAATAGCTTCATTTGCCATAATTTATGAATTTCATGATGATTTAACGATCTTAATCTGATTTTCCCATGTCCCCACAGTGCCATCTAGTGAGTATTCTATATTACAACATTGTTGGATGTTTACGCTCCTCATAGTTAAAATACTGACTTTATTTTTCTTTGTAACTTACATTTCTAATCATTCTTTTCAACGTGCTTTACCAGTGACATCAATGACACGTTTTGACCGATAAGTGATTTGTTGAGTGGTGAAATATATCTTAATGTGCGTAACTTTTACGTCAGTCTCTTTCCTTCAATATCAAAACGTGTTTCGATCACATGATGACAAATTTGCGAGCAGTTTGGAAGCGTTTCCTCCAAGAGCGTGCTTGAGAAAATTTATCAGGAGAAAAAAGAAACCCTAAGTTCTGTTTCTCAAGCCTTTGGTCTTTTTCTTTCCATGTGATTTGAGTAATAAAAAAAAAAACTTTTAAAAACTGTCATGTTTTGCAACTTTTCGCCCAATAAGTGTGCGCTGTTGTGGTGCTTTTAAGAGTCCTTTGATCTTTTCCCAGCCTTAACCTTCATCCTAGTTTTTGACAATATTCTTTTTTTTCAATTCTGCTGAATAAGATTTTGAAACTCCTAATGGACAGCTGTGCAAGAGAGGGGAGAGAGGCCAATCTGTAGTCTCTATGTAATTCTGCCAACGACGCATGGACAAGGACAAGACAAGAGTCCATGATCCACCAAGAACTGTCGGCCCTGAACCATCGCTCCTGCTGCCTTTTTGGACCGTGCTGAGCACAAGGGACAGCAGAGTTGGACGCTTCGGATCGGGTGCATGTTCAAGTGTTTTCAACACACAACTACACAACAATGGGAAATATCTGCACCCTCCAGATGAAGATTAGCACTAACTCACTGCTGCAGTCTGTGCACGTGAGCACGTGTGTACCTGTGTGCGAGCGGGTGGCTTCTTTACGTCGCCTAACTTGCTCTTGCTGGGCATTCGGGCAGCCTGCTCCTTGCAGAACTTGATGTGTCTATCAGCTGCATTCTCATTGAACCTCCGCTGACAGTAAGAGCACTGGATGTAGTCTGAGGACGAAAGCAGGAGGTGAGAAAACATTTTGTCTATTTCTGCTACAGTATACAGAAAACTGTAGGTTCTGCTGTGCTGTTGTATTTCATAAATCTACTTTAAACCATTTCCACTTTGTCAATTACATTTTCTTCTTTCACTTTCTTGTTGTGCTGCCCTGATAGGCTGCTGTTGTGTTTGGAAATGAATACTTTAAATACTGGTTTCTTCTTTTACTATCAATCTTCTGCTCTGTGCTTTGGTCCACCTTTTATAAAGCTACGTATTTACTACCTGGGTTATAAGAAGGAGGCGGAGGTGGGGGCAAGGGTCCCCCATCCTTTATGACCTGAGAGACCACCTTGGCAGCCCGGATGGTTGCGATAAAGTCCTCGTGCTTTTGGCGCCAGTTGGACGGTTTCTTTGGGGGCTCTGGCTGGGAGGAGGCAACACAAGAGGAAATGATAAATTACCTATTTTTTGTTTATTCATTTTTTAAACACACAATCTTGGATGTCTACTTCTGCTGTTGGCGTAAACATTATTAACAGCAGTCTCATGCACTGTCATTACTTAAACTGAATACGCCCTGATTCATTGAGGGCTTTGAAATTAGTGTTCATTGTTTTAAATGATTTATTCTTATTTAGGACAAGAATACATTTTTCATGACACTAATCATTATGAACTTAACTTACTGAACTCAGCCTTGACATGCAAAAAAAAAAAAAAAAAACAGAAAAAAAAACTCTGTCTTTCCATAGTGACACTGTGTGTGATACTGATGATTTCTGACAGAATTAGAACAAAGAGCAATCCTCTCATCTACTGTGGCAACATGATAGTCCTGTTGACTTCCTGCTTCTTGTTACAAAGTAAGTCTTCATTATACATGTTTGTCTGACAAACAGATTTGAGAGTACTGATGCTAATTTTCCTTTATTCCCTCTAATCACACAACATCTATTGTGTATTCCTCCTCCTCAATTAACATTCATCAATCATTTTCTGCTCCTTATTAATGACTCCCGGGGTGATGCGGTATGCACCGAATAACAACACATGTAAAGTAAGGTTTTGTTAATGCCACCAGTAGGACAAAGTGAATGTGCAGCAGTGATTTTAAGGCTGGAGTGCCATGAAGAAGTTATTTTTTTTGCCCTTGTCCGTCTGTGCGTGTGACCACAGCAACTCAAAAACAAAGCATGGATCATACCAAACTTTACAGGGGTATTAATATGGTAAACATCTCAAGCTGAGTAAATTCAAGGACTGATGGCTGAAGACAAGCATTGCTGCCGGTATGCAGGGTTGCACTGGATGGACCATTTGCTTTATTGTCATCTTAATAACTGCCAGGCTACAGATTTTAAAAGCAGGCACCAAAGGACGAGTGAGTCTTTGTTACTCAGAGTGATTTAGAGTGCTGCAAGACTTCATGACAACATCTACTAGGGTAGTGCAGCAAGTGGAGTAAGAAGACAGAGGTGAGACTGTCAGCACAGTCATGGTTACAGAAAATGAAATCACAGTGGGATACATTAGAATATTGTAAGTTGTATATTACAGGAAGGTAAGGAATATGCCACAGCTTCTATGCCACCACCTCTATGAGGTGACACTCCAGAATATTCAAGTCTATCATTCAAAGCAAGGAAATTAGCATTTATTAAAAGTAAGTGAAGCCTCTAGATTTTAGTAGATTATCTCTGTGGCTAAAAATCGTGTGTACAGAAATGGCAAAATTTAAAAAAAAAAAACGATGAATCAACTTACTTTTGTAGTAGAAGATGAACTCTGTGACTGAAATACAAGTAAAAGTGATTTACATTGGAAAATAACCCGCCAACAGAGAACCTGAGTCCTAAATGGCACAGTAAAGATTAAAAGGAAGAAAAATATGAGCTGGTCACAACTGAAATGATTACAGGCAATGAGTATATTTAAATATCTGAGGGATCCAGTGACCTGAGCTCAATGTAGTTAAGCGGTAGAAAATGGATGGATGGATTGCGTGGTATGGTGGTGCAGTGCTTAGCATCGTGACCTCACAGCAAGAGGGTCTTAGGTTCGATATTTGGCCGGGTCAGGGCCGTTCTGTGAGGAGTTTGCATGTTCTCGCTGTGTCTGCCTCCATGTGTTCACTCCAGGCACTCCGGCTTCCTCCCACAGTCCAAAGACACACAAGTTAGGTTCAGTGGTTACTCTAAATTGCCCGAACGTTTGAATGTGAGGGAGCCTGGTTTTTCGTCACTATATGTGAAGAACTGGCGACCTGTCCGCGGTGTACCCTGCGTTTGCCCAAATGACACTGGGATAGGCTCCAGTCCTTCGCAGCCCCGTACAGAATAAGCAGTAAAACTAATGGATGGATGGATTGTGATATGGAATATTAAGATCTGGACAAGCAATGCAAAACTATTAATCAAGCAAAGCAAAGCTATTAGTCTATGCCTTGTTGTGTTCAATATTTACGATTGGGTCCAAAAGCATTTGGACAGTGACACAATTTTTTGGGTATTTGGCCTCTGTACAAAATTACATTGAATCTGAAGTGTTAAACCTGCATTTGGTAGCTGTTCAGTGGAATGGTCAATATCAGGTTCAAAGTGGTGTTAATACAACTGAAGGAGGCAATCATTAGGCTTAAAAAACAAAATAAACTTATCAGAGAGACAGAAAAACCATCAAGAGTGACCAAATCAACAGTTAAGTACATTCTTATTAAGTAGGAATCCACTGACAAGCCCATCCATCCATCCATAGCCCAGCAACACCAAAAGGCCTGTAAGACCAAAAAAGACAACTAAAGTTACACCCAGCTAAGTGGAGAACGCTCTCAAGGACGTACACGTCATCGTCCAAGTTTGTAATCAAGAGACACCTTTGTTAAACATAAATACAGATGATTTACAACAAGGTACAAACCACTATTAACACTCAAGAACAGGAAGGCCAGATTATTATGTGTCAAACATGGTGGCAGTGTTATGGCTAGGACATTTATGTCTGTCAGAGGAACTTGGTCACTGCTGATGGAATTGTCATGATGCATTCTGAAGTGTGGAGGGTTATACTCTCTGCTCACACTCAACCAAATGCTACAAAACTGATAGGATGGATCATTAACATGGTGCACAGTGTAGATAGACAATAACCCTAAACATACTGCAACAGCAGTGTATTGCACAGTAAATAGAGCAGCTTTTCCGTTACTGAAGACATAACTGAAGGCAGAAAAACCTAGAAATAAGGAGCAACTGAAGTTGGCTGCAGTGAAGGCCTGGCAAAGGAGGAAACCCAGCATTTGATCATATCCATTAGCTCAGACAGAGAATTATGTTAGTCCGTCCAATTACTCGTGAGCCTCAAAATGGCTGTAATTCCTAGATGGTTAATTCAATACTCTTCTGATAACCCTCAAATTAAAGCTTCAATCTCATCTTATTTGGGTTTTTTTTGTTTTTTTTGGGGGGGGTGCTTTCAAATCCATTCTTATGGTGCAAACAGCCAACAAAACAAAAACTGTCACTGTCCAAATACTTATAAAAGTAGATTCAATTTGATGTATGTGTATAAAATATTTTTATGATGCTGTTTAAAACAACATGTGGTATTGAGCTTAAATTAATTTCAAAACTTCTGGGAGAGTGAAATGTTTCCATTGCTAGACAAACTGAATTATCTTGGAATTTCCTGTTGGATTTCCAGCCATCTTACCTTTGGTTTGAGAGGTTTGAGTGTGGGGATGTCTGAGCCATCAGCTCTCTGTCTGCTGGAGTCAAAAACCTTCCTCTTTTTGGTTGCTGACTTTTGACAGATTTTAGCATGCTTCTCCTGTAGAAAAACAAAAAAAAAAATGTCCAAAATAAAATCCAACATAAAACCTAGTGAGGTTCTGCAAATTCTTAGTACTTAAATGTCCTATCATTATTAATTTTTCAATCATGGAGTAATCGGTATTTGTAAAAATAAATTACAAGAATGTTTACTGTACAAAATGTCTGGTTTTCCCTGACACCTGAATTTTGTGTGAAGCCAAATGGTTTCTCACTTTGCGGGTAGCAAAACATGATCACCTGCCCGGTAAGTGTGAACAGTTGTGCAGAGAGAACACCTTATACATAGTTTTATATGTCTTATAGTTGGTGCTTTTATACTGACAGTCGCCAATATTTTTGTCATGACCATGTGTGTAGTAGCTATGCTATGAAATAATTTTTTCATTTTCTACCGTTTCAATAAATTGTTATTGTTATTTTTATTTTTTATGATTATCATTAATCATTTTTGCTGCATTTTGGAGGCAAAAAACATGACTCTGTTGAAAAGAGCCTGGCTCAACACGATCACAACAGGATGATGCAGACTAAATGTCTCAGACCTACTCAGGCTGTGTCATTTAGAGACATGACTTGAGTTCTGCTGATTAACCCTCCTCTATTGCCCATTTGTTTTCCTTCTCTTGCTGTTCTGCACTTATAAATGCAGTCCTTGTAATTGTGTGTACAACATGCTCTGCAGAAGTGTTTTCTTCCTTACCAACAAATCCAATTCCACAGCAACCATTATTAACGTTCAGCACTCCCTGATTTCAAAGCGATACATTTAAGCTGGTCCTTAGTTGGGGTTTAAAATCACACTCTCTAAAATAATTATCAAATCTTTCACTTTCTTAAATACTTTCCTATAAGTAGCTCTTCACAGAGCCCTGCTGGATATTTGGATTGCTGGCAATAACAGCTGATATCATGTCAGCTGATAAGGACTGTGGCGACTACTGGCACTGCAACCTCTTCAAATATCAGTGCATGCATCTGTCTTAACAACCAAAAAAAAAAAATCACCAAGTCTTTAACTGGATCAAATCAAATGTTAAAATACTCAACATGTGTCTGCTCTTATTTATTCATTATCCTTATACTTTGTCACACTATATTGTAATTAATGTATTTTTTAAATGGACGGGGGGTGCTTATTTTTACCAGGACTTTCGGGAGGAAATTTCTTTTACAGGTGTTGCACTGAACCAGATCCACGGCATAAGTAGCTTCTTCGTCTGCAAGAATGAGATATCAGACTGTAATGAAAGGGGGGTTCTCATGACACAGTGTTTGACACATGGCGAATGCTTTGTCTTTTTTTTCAGTCTTTACCGTTGGAAGAAATGACCCAACCCTAATGACATAAATTTCTGCCTTGCCCTGATCAGTGAGTAATACAAGGATTCCACCATCAATTTCAAAATGCTGAGGGGCTTTTAGAGATGGATAACGTATCAGGTAAAGTTACGAATTCAAACATGCAGTTCACGTACACCTGTATACCGGTACAAACTAATAAACACGGCCCATTTTTAACACCGCTGTTTAGTCAACTAACTCAGCAGAGGACCGTTAGTTAGCAACATGCTAACAGCGGATAGCCGCTGTAGCTAAAGTAGGATCCCACCCATTCAGCCTCATCCTCGGCCCAGACGTTACCTAGCAGTACTTCGGCTAAATCCCAAACACCGAAAAGAAATGGGTCGCTGACAAAAGAATCTGGTGACCTTAAACAGTGATGAGGACTTAAAAACTGGGGGGTTGCTATTTCCACTTTGATACAAAACAGGCCAAATAAATGTCGGAACGGCCAATGATCTCACCTTCAAATTCCATCATTAGATTGTGGCTTCAGTCTTTTTTTTTTTTCTTGTTGTTGTGGGTGGTGTTGTGGATTATTGAGCAGCCCCGTTAACTGGCGGCTGTCGGCTGAACGCGTCTCTGGTTGTCGTCGTTATCGCGGATGTTAAACACACGAAGAGGACACATAGCTGTCTCTGTCAATGCCTGCTTTTTATTCCTTCGCTGCGAAACAAACCCGAGTCGTATCTGAGACCTGTTTGCTGTTTAATTTAAGGGAGATTCGTATGTTTATTCAAGGGAACGTAACGGTGCACTTCCTTTGGTCGCCTTTAACTTTAACGCCCAGGAGAGAGACAGCTATGAAGAAAGTCAGAGAACAAAAGTAAATTATTTTAACCAGATCAAGACTAAATAATTGCACATTGTCATGTACTGTATGTGTCGTATATTTCCGCCTGCAGTGGTCATTTATACAATATTTCCCTATGTCATTAAATTAGGTCTTTTATGTCCCAAATGTCTTTCATATTACATGTAAGACTTAAAGACTTAACCATCATCAAATAGCAGGTCACAGCAGTGTCTCAGAAGACAAAATCGATAAGAAAAAAAGGAGGAAAGAC
>KV751334.1:3860172-3873702 GCA_001698575.1 Mola mola
GGTTCCCTAAAATCATCTTCCAAAGACGACTCTGGAATGTTTTGTATTGGAAAACTCCCAACGAGGCATTTGCAAGGACAGCTATGTATTCTCTACAGCGACCACAAACGCATTTAGATGAAATTCACCAGTTAACAGGGACGCTGGTTAGTCCAAAACATTGGCCCAAAGTAGACGGAGGAGGTAAGAGCATGCATGCATACCCACTTCCGGCTTCGAAAAAACAAGTGAGTGCAACATCTTTTATTACCCACCTCCTTCACTGATTTTACGAGTCAAATGAACGATTCCTATTCTGTTTGTAAGACGGTTTACACATTTGACTTTATAATTCAAATCAAACTTACAAGAGTTAGACTTGGACTGGAAGTGAACTATCTTGATAATTGTTGATCTCGGGCTACCAATAGCAACATTGACGCCGCTTCATGTGCTAACATCCCAGCTTTTGATTGGTTGTTAACCTTCTGCATATTTACGTGGATTGGTCGCTATTTGGAGATAGGGCACTTTTTAATGTTTTGACTCAGAATTTTAGACATAGACAAAATCACACAGGTATAAAAAACTTGTTATAGATATACCGATATTAAAATAGGGCAAATACAACAATTATGATACTTTGGTGTCAGGTATCTTCTGATATCCTCCCTCATTTGAATTAAACCCAATCAGGAGTTGCAATGCTCCAACAATATATCAATAACCAGTTCCAGTGACTTAATGACACATTTGCGATTTAGTCCTAGTTGTAAAGCTCAGATTAAAAAAAAAACAAAAAAAAACTTATGTTATTCCTTAGACATTTCTTCCAATTTATGATGGCATTATCAATTTAATCAAAGTGTTGGTATAGCCTATACTTTTTAAACAGCAGCCTACAAGTGCTGGCAGCAAAGCAGACATTTTGGTAGGCTGGTTTATTTTCTCTTTCAGCGACTGGTCACAGATTACAATGAGACTAGTGTATGCACTTGACCAGAGCACTCAGAAGTTCCCAGTTGGGCATACTGAGCACATGTGTCATCTGAATGGAGTAATTCTTAGCCAGATGTTATTGCACCACAGTAAACATGTTCGTGAAAGGCTACAGTCCATTTGCCTCACACAGCGTATCACAACAACATTATTGTTCTCACAATGTCTCTGCTCTCTCTCGCTCTCTCTTGCACACACGCACACACACACACAGTATCTTCCCTGTTTGTTAATTTTGAGCTTTTGGATGAGATTTTTCCTCTGAATACTCTCCTGGATGTCTTTGTTCCACCACCAAGTCTCCTTATCATCCATACTCTGTCCAGATGACACACCAAACGTCTCCCTACGTGTTGCCCTGATCACTGTTGCTGTGGTTACCCAGTCATCTGGTAGTTCTTCATGACCACCCAGAGCCTTTCTCAACCTCTCCCTGAAGTCATCATAACAGTCTTCTTTTTCAGTTTCCACCATTTGATCCTCTGCTCCACTTTTGCTCTCTTCCTCTTCCTCACCACCAGAGTCATCCTACACACGACCATCCAATGCTGTCTGGCTACACTCTCTCCTGTCACCACCTTGCAGTCTCCAATCTCCTTCAGATTGCATCGTCTACACAAAATGTAGTCCCCCTGTGTGTTCCTGCATCCGCTTTGAAATGTCACCCTGTGTTCTTCACTCTTTTGGAAGTAGGTATTCACCACAGCCATGTCTGTTCTTTTTGCAAAATTCAATTTCCTTGACCCCAACTTTGCCCATCACCTCCTTATCACCTCTGTTCCCTTGACCAACATGCCTGTTGAAGTCTACTCCAATCACCACCCTCTCGTCACTGAGAATACTCTCTACCACTTCATCCAACTCGCTCCAGTATTTCTCTCTGTCTTCCATCTCGCAGCCAACTTGTGGGGCATAACCACTGAAAACATTCATCATCACATCTTCCATTTCCAGCTTCACACTCATGACAGTGTCAGACACTCTTTTCACCTCTACAACATTCTTTGCATACTCCTCCTTCAGATCACACCACTCCATTTCTCTTCCTATCCACACAGGGTTTGTACAGTTTGAACTCTGCTTCAATATTTCTAGCTTTGCTGCCCTTCCACCTGGTCTCTTGCCCTGACCTTGCCCCCTGCAAAGCTCATATGGTACATAAAACATAATGAAGTGCAATCTGGGATGCTCTACTAGTGGACAAAATACATGGTGCCCTTTTAATGATTTTTGCCCCCACCCCTCAAATATCCCAAGTCTGCCACTGCCAGTGCATTATTATACATGCCTATGTCTTATTTTTTAATATTACCAATCTGATCTGTACTATATACGTTGAATAAAAATAGTCATAAACAACTACAATATAATAAGATAATGCAACGTCTGAGCAAGTGGTCAGAGATGCAAACGTTCATTTCAAACCCTAACTTAAGATGATACTTTGAGAGAAGACCTACAATAAACGAGTTAGACACACTGTATAACGAAACAAAATAAGAGCTTTATTTTGAAATGTGTGCCCGGAAGGTGCAGCATGTACCCGACGCTGACAAATCTAACAACGCAAGGAGGGGTGGGTTATATCGGAGTGGCATAAAGGCTGAAGTGAACTGATTCCTGCGAATATTCGGATACCCTGTGACCCTAACAGGTACCCTGCAGAGAATAATAATAATCGTAAAAATAGAGCGTGCGTGTCTGCTATCATGGTCCCCTGTGTAGCGCCTGTATCCATGCAGGCTGCGTGTACTGGCACTGAATGAGCCCTACGGGGATCTTTGTTATGAGAGCATGACTTATGGCTGTTTATTTCCTCTCCAAACCATTTGAAGCACGCCGATCCTCATCCAGTCTAAAAGGCAGATATAACACAAAGGCGGTGTCTGTCCCCTATTAACAATTCCCGTGATTTATGAGAGGACTCCATTGTGCACGACTATACTGGGTGCGCTGCAGCGCCTCCACTCAGCCCTTAGTAGATGATAAATGAGGAGGATATCAAATATTCAGACCTGCGCTCTAATACAGGTTTTCAATGGGCTATTAAAAGCTCATACAGAAGCGCAAGGGGCATTTAATCCTGTACAATCTTCTGCATTTAATAGGATTCTATTAAATGCGTAAGATTGTACAGAATGACTGAAGATTGAAACAGAACAGAACTTATCGCACATAGACTTTGCAAGCTCCTATAATGAAACTGCATTGAGACAGTGGTACTACTGAATTTTTTCACCTTTTCCTTTTAATTTTCAATATCGATGTGAAGTAGTACATGAAGTGTGTGTTTGTTTGTGTGTCTGTGTGCATGGGAGGCTGTTGGGCATTATTCCCAGTTTATGCCCCAGCCACCAAGAATAACACTGGCACTAACATAAGTTGATGGGACTCTATTTCCGCACACACATACAGACACCAATCACAGCCACACTCTCTGCTAATTTGTGTTTAACAGCACTACAGATAGTTTTTTCATTGGCAGATAGGGTAAAGGATGCTGGCCTGTTGTATTATTTAGGCATTTGTTTTTGATCTTTGCAAATATATAATAATGTACAAGCCAGCTGCGCTCTGGGAAATCCACAAGAAAGGCAGGAACAAGACCTCTGCAAGAACAAGTTCTCTTAAACAAACATACACACTCACACATGCACAAACTGCTGCTATTCATGAGTGCAAAAGTGTGACTAAATTATTCAAATGGTAAAACATATATTTATTGAAAAATGAGTCACTTTTAGCAGCAAATTAAAGCACATTTTTTGTCTATCATATTTACATTCACTCTACCACATTAGCAAAGGAACATAATGAATTAGTTATAATAAAATGTGTATTAATTGTAATTAGTTTTAGTTTATTCTGTCAGATTTTGAAAATTAGCCTTTATGTTTCATTAAATAATATTGTGTCTTGATTTACCAAAGACTTATCCTGCAGACCTTGATACAATTTTCAAAATCCTGGAATACATTATCGCCACTGACTCCGCACCACTCTTGACCGCTATAGACGATACATTAAGTCTCTGTTTTTGTATCTGGAGATCAGTTGTGGCATATCTGTGTCTCCCCTCGCGTTGAGTCTCATGCACATGGACAACATCTGTTGCCTCACTTGACACCATGTTGATAATGACAGCTGAGTGGGAGTGTGCTCAGATGATGATATGAGGAGATGTCCATGAACAGTCATGGACAGTCAACTTTGGAAATAGCCATGGCAGCTCAGGTCTCTTTTCTCTTTTTGCAAATTTCTCTACAAAGTAAAACTCGAGTCAACCTAGAACAGAATAAAACCAAAGTACTCGTGGCCAGAAGCTTGCTGCTGTTTGTAATCTTGTATAAATGCAGATATTAAAGTTTGTAAACATCTTAGAATGACAGAATTCAATCAGTGAAAACGGGGCAGAATGCTGTAGGGCAGTTTCACCCCGTCAGATTGATACTTGTTAATATTCAACATTGGGCTTTAATCTAAATCTGTGTGGCAACATAGCCGTGCCTCATACTTACTGACGACATTTGACTGCGGTGCTGCCCTCCCGTGTGCAGTAATTACCCCTTGATGTGTGTTTTTGTTGTTGCTGGTCCACTCCATTTCCCACAGATTCTTCTGCAGGCTGTCAGTCCTGTGTGTCACTTGTGTGGCTCTGCATTATAGCCTGAGATTAAACTAGATTAACATGGGATTAGTACATAAAATAAGAGGAGGGTGGGATGCATGGGTGTCACCGTGTCACTTTCTTCATTGCATCACAATCCGCTGATGCATGCATTACGTGAAGCTGCTTAGGATAAACTGCATAAATCCAGTGTGTTTCAGCCATTTGCCTGTAAAAAAGAAACCAGTCTGTGTTCATTTGTGTGCCTGCCTGTGTTTCTGTGGCCAGTGAGTGCTGCTGGGTGTGCCAGACCCTGCTATGGTGAGGTGTGTTAGCGATGACGGATGTGGAGGCGACCTATGAGGGCTTCATCGCCTCTCGACGGTCTGGCCGCAGGAACGCCATCCATGAAATCCCAGGAGATCCTGGAACGCAGGACCCTGCTGAGCTATCACAGGGTCTGGCACAGCTCAGCATCAGCAAGTCAGGTAGGAAGCATTACTTGTATAACATATTTTCACAGTGGCCACAGCAAATAGGTATGACAGGTATTAAGAAATTGGAATAGTTCGGCGTTATTAAGCGAGATAAACAATATACTATAACCTGTAATTGCTGTAAGATTATACAAATTTATCTTTGGTATCTCTCTATTTCTACATGAAGCTATTTATTTTATGCCTACAATAACATGTCTTTCTTTACCAAAAGAGAATAAATGAAGTAAAAAGATAGACGCCTTCACCTAAAAGTGTGTTTTACCTATTGTTTCTTGCTCTCCATGTGTAGAATGATGTATAATATGTGCACTGAACTTTGGCAGTTGGTTTCTCAACAATAAGGCCCACTTCTGATTGTTGACAAGCTCCAACAGCCCACATTCCCAAATAGAATAGAAAATAATGACAAAAACCAAACTGGGCCGTTGTTAGTTTCACATTTCACCAGATTTAACACACTTGGCCTAGCATCACTGTCTGCCATTATGGATCAAAATTCAATGTATTCAAGGTCAACTTTCTTAATTGCATGCTTTGGAGCTTAGCACGACAGAGTTTTCTACCACATCACTTTTTCGTTTATAAAATGGATCCACTTTGAGTCAAATGTAGAAAGCTAACAGTGAAGTAATGGTTGACAGTATTTGCATTGTGATAGAAGGTGAAGTGCCAGAGAGACAAAGTGTTTAAGTACTGGTACGTTGCACGTCCTTGCAGAGTGCCGGTGTGAATTGCACATTGCTCTTTTGCAATTCTTGATTCTTCAAGTGTTTAACTTTGAATTGAACTTCAATTTAAAGTTCATCTATAATCTTTTATTTCTGGTGTAAAAGTGCATCAGAAAACAATGTGGGTGTTTATGAGTTTATGTCAAAGCATTATGGATGCGTTATAAAACACTATGAAGGCCTCATAATGCACTGCAGACGCAGTCTGTAAAATCTTTCTCTGGTTCTACCTCGGTGACATCTAGTCCTGCTCTTTTCATGGTGAGTTACTCACTGACTCAGCCAACCTCGTTTGCATCACTGACTTAACGCTTGTACTCGCGTATGCATGCAACTGACTGTCTCTCTCTGTCTGTCTGTCAGGGGATGAGGGAGAAAACCCTGAGAAAAGTCCGGGCTCTCCAGCTAAAGAAAAGGAGACTCAAAGTGACGGCAGCTGAGCATTTGTGGACTCAAATGACCTCCTCTTCTTGTGCACCTGCTTCGTGAAAATGAACAGGCACAGCACAATCCTCTACTGCCACAATCGCCACCATTAGGAAGTTGAGCTATGGCAACTGTGGCTGGGATTCCTCACTGCACATGGGGGTGTTCCACTTTCCTCCAAAAACCTACTTTCCTTCCCGTTTCTGATTGATGAGATTGGAAGCGATGCACTTTGAACGCCACAAGACGCCACTCGGCAGAACCGGCCTTGTTTGACTGTCGGTGGTGCTGAGAGGGAAGAAGACAAGGAGAAAGAGGATGTTTTCTGGTTTTTGGGCAGGTTTTAATATTTCCACTAAATCTTAGTTTCATCTTCCACACTTACCATGATTCAGTCACTCAAAGGTGTGGCTGGACTACAACTGGACCCCGACTCTTCCTCTTCAACAATCAGTGTTCTCTGAAGACTGTTTCCAATACCTACAGTATGTTACTTTAGAACGTGGAACTAGCTTTCTTCCTTGATTGGCTCTCTGTATGTACCCACTGTGCTATAGTGGCTTCAAAGTTAAACTGTGAAGGGTGGTATTGCATTTTGTGTGTCTTGACCCATGTCAGGTGTGACATCCCAGGGGGGGTTTGCTTTCTCTGTGTATCAAAATTTTAAACTTTTCATGTAGTAAGCCATTAACTTTAAATGTTCATTGTGAAGTTGAATTTCAGTTATGCAGTTGTTCCAATGGTTGCTGCGGTCTTTGGAATCAGTCCTTCCACACATGTATGTATCGTATGTAAAATTGTGCGGTCATTAAGCCCAGTTACTGTAGTGACTACTTTAAGTCATCCCATCCCTTCTCTGCCGCATACGCCACAGGACAGGGATTTAATTCATGAACAATGTGTAAGGTTATCATTGAGCACACAAATGTGTTCCTATTCTACTGTGTCCTGGTTTTTCAAGATCAACACTGCCATTTAGCATATACATAGTGTGTGTGTGTGTGTATGGTTAAACTGTGACTTGGCTTATGGTGCATAGTGAGAAAAAAAATGTATTTGATGCTGGAGATAAGACAAGTCACAAAACTCAGTGAACTCACATACACTAGTGTGTCATTTACAGATGATTGTTTTTGGCCAATCTGTTAGAGTGATTATTGTTGTGACTATACAGACTGTGAATTTGGCATTTCTCCTGTCAGTCGACCTTTCATTTTGAACTTCAGAAAATATAGATCCCTCTTTAATGGTAGTAGCTATGGTGCACGGCCTTGGATATGCACTCAGAAACTGGCTTTGTGGAATTCACTGACCACAATGACTTGTTAAGAACTTGACCTGTCAAGAATAATTTGTACATTGAGTCAGGTATAGTGTGATTTAATGACCAGTAGTGTTGCACTGTAGGTGACCTAGAGCACCCGCATACATGTTGTATCTTATTCTTACGTTTTCACATGAAATTAAATCTGACTGGTGAAAAATTAAGATAGCAGGAAGGCAAATGTATTAACCGTGTCTCCTTCATGGATGACAGGGATGAGAAATCAAGGTGTATGTCGCTATCTAGTGGTCCAAGAAGGAAAAACAGAGATTGTGCTCCTAACATGTTCCATGTCACTATTTCATTGTTTATGATTTTTTTTTTTTTTTTTTAATTATTTTTCATTTACAGCTAAGATGAGCTCATTTTAGCTACTCATTAAACTGTTGTCTATCTACAGCAGTGCATCATATCCTATGAGATCATTGTATCTTTGTTCTACTGTGAGGACCACATATTATTAGGCGGTCAGACAGTTGCATAAAACATAAAATCTAAAGTAATGCCTGTGTGTAGTTAATAATCTCATACTGGCTCTGCAAATGAAACTATTACCTGAAGCACCTGTATATAATAGTATGATCTGTCATCAAACAGCTCATGAAGCTGTGATATCACCGAGAGTAAAATGTGAGCCCCTAGCCCCATATTTACTGGGACATAACCCCCCTTCCAACGGTCTAATTTTATGACGAGTTTCTCTACTCTGCTGCTCATAGGTAACCCAGAATCGTGTCCAGTGGACTTTGAATTAACTTATCATAGATTATCAGTTTAAGAGCGTGACAGGGACATATGGGTCATGTTAAGTTGCTTTCCCTAAAGATCATAAAACATACAGAACACATGGCATCATATTTGCCCCTGATGACCTCTACCAAATGAGATGTTTATTGAGATATTTATTCCTTTTATCTTGACTGACTGAAGACAAAATAAATATTAAACCATAGGTGTTTGGTTTTTTAATGAACAGAAGGGGCAATAACCCTAACAGTAGTACAGGATAATGTGGATTACATAACAAGCAGACTTACTGTATATGAAATCTGAAGCGATATTTTGATTTAAACAAAATCCATGGATCTGTGTGCTTCTTAATAAAAGCCTGTTTGACTTAATAACTACTACAGACATGGAATAGCACATGTATCATGTGTTTGTTTAAAACTTCAGTTTCCTGTGTCATAAAGGACACTTTATGGAAGACCTAAAAGAACAGAACTGACTAATTTGCCTGCGGGATGAAAAGTCCATGCATACCCCGGTGGAGCTCGGCACTCACGTATGCTCGAGCCACTTCTTTGAATGTCCTGCCATCAAGAATCACGATGAACGATGGCTGGCCTGGGTTGTCGTTGATGACTGATGATAAGACCACACCTGCAAGTACAAAGGAAAAGGAATCACATTAGATGGCGAATTTTAGCTCTACTCTCAGAAGAATTCTGACATGTAGTCTTGTAAAAACGGTTGTATAGGTTTTCATCTTTTAAAACTGTTATTTGTCCCTTTATACATGTCACAACCCACGCCGTATTCTCACCATCGTCCTCTGACTCTCCATTGGGCCTGGGCACAAACACAGGCTCTGACGGCCAGCAGTTGTCTTCATTCCAGTAAACCTTTTCTTTTTTTTCTGTGTCCAGCTTTGCAATCTAAGGAAAGTTCACTGATTAGGAGGAATAATGATATTTTTCTTCAGCTTGTGCAAGCTAATTATGACAAAAGCATCTGATAACACCTGTAGTAAAGGTTGTGCTCAGCATTAATATATACAGTGCACACACAAACACAGTGTGACCTCTGAGCCATAAAAACATAATACAATAGAAAAAAGTTATTTCTTTAATTCAAATTTACGTACGTAAAGGGTAAATCACACATATACAAGCTGATCGTGAGAGTGTTACAGTTGTTCTTGTCATTAAGTTGAAAGATTTTAATGCGATTCATTTAGGACCGCATAAAGTTTTCCCACTGTTTGGATTCTTTCCTTTAGCCTCTTGAACAAAGAGCTTATCTAGTGGACATTAAATGCCCATGCAGTACTCTGTCCCTACTGTAAGCCTACTCTATATGATGATAAAAGTTACACAGTTGTAGAAGAGCGTGAGTGCTGTTGCTAGGCTGTGTACTTTCAGGAACTGCCGATACATTAGTTAGAGAGATGTTTCAGGTTATTTGATGTTTCCTTGTCACACCACAGAGTCGCAGACTGTTTCAGCTATCCATCTATCCACGACTCCATTACCTGCTCGCCCTTAAAACTGCCGATTAAGATAACCTGCAACTAACATTGTCGCTTTGCAGCATACAGCCTTGTCTTTCAGGACAGGAGTTTGGTGATGGCTTTGAAGGATTTTGATAAAATGTAAACGTAATGATTCCCACAAATAATTTGCAGTGAGAAAGGTGCTGCCTTCAGGAGTACAGACGACTGACACAGAGATCGGCAAACCAAAGTGCTTGTAATGGATGACCGCTTGTGTGCTGTGTGAGTTTAACAAAACAGAAAGAAACGGTCAAATCACAGAAGATCTAAAGAAATATGCAGGCGGACCTCAGATTACCAATTCAGCATCTAGCCAAATGTGAAATATGGTCACAATCTCCCTTTCCGCTCCATACTTATGATGTTTATTAATGGCAGGTAACGCATTGTTTCAATAACGTAATGATGATGTCATTATGTTATGTCAGTCCATGCAAACATGGAAAAGCTTCCTTTCGCTTATCCTGCTTTTAATTCACTTGGGGTTAACACTACGTAAAACATATATCCATAAACCCTCCTAATTCTAAAAAGACAAAACAAAAATATTTAATATGTCCTTTTGTATCTTCCTCTTTGCAGGCAGGCAATAGCTCCTGACTGTAAGCATGTGGTGACACGCAAGGGAAGCATATTTTTTCCTTTAGTTACTCAATACTTTGAAGCCTCACTGAGTGGGCATTGTTTCACGTGCCTTGATGTGCCAGTGTCCCCAATGAGGATGCATGGGTATCATGGCCAGAGCCCTAAAGTGGTTTGTCTAGAGGGCAACCTGGGATTCACACTTCCACAAAGCCTTCTTTTTGTTGCGCCAACTGTTGGTTCTCAGTTCTGTAAAAAAAAAATGCTGCCAAGAACAATCTATTTCCCAATAGCCCTATATTTAAACTATCTGTTCTTAAGCGGTTATGGAGCTTTCACCCCCCCCCAAAAAAAGGTGCATGAAGAAGCAGATGTTTCCACCAGTTCTTTTTTACAATAGCCAGATTGCAAACAAAAGGAAACGTTACCCGCTTTGATAGGGCCGACTCCTCGACACAGTTTCCGTAGACAAAGCGGTGCTTCTTGCCATTGATGTCATAATTAATTCTGGGTAATTCAAAACCTGATGGCAAAAAAAAGACCATTTTAAAATTTATTGGACAAATCAGTCACTCTTAAATGCAAAACTCTTGTAAAAAAAAACATTTTAAAGATTAACTTGATGTGTCCGTCACAGTGGCATTGGTTTTACCTTCAGAGAGCACCTCTGCCTGGCACATCAGTTTGCCTTCTTTCTCTTTCACAGCACTGGCTGTTGTGCATTTGACTTTCACCATGTTCTCTCCAACTGCGATTCCCTGCACGAGCCAGTCAAAAGGTCAAAATTAAGCATTAGAGGACTATCTCATCTGCATTTTAAAATTAGATTGCTTTTTCTCAAGTCTCACCTTGTCCGAGTGGAGGGGAAGTGCAAACCTCTTGTAGCTCGGTTTGGAGTAGGCGTCATCACGGGAGCCAGGGTCTTCCTTCAGCTTGCTCAGGTAGAACATTTCATAGAGGCTGTTGTCCTTGTAGGCGATGACGTCGAAGATTAAATGGTCGTCATCTTCAAAGGCATTCACGTGGTGGTAGACAACCATTGCTCCGGTGTAGTACTTCGTCTCCACTTCTTTGCCCGTCTTTCTGTCTATCACATGGATCAGAGTCTGGGGAAGAAATAAACGTTTAAGATGGTACAGACTCCACATGCAAGAGTCTCCACTGGTAGACTCTTGCACACTGGTTCCAACTTCTTATTATATCGGTGGCATAACAGATGTATGCATGATTTTAATCAAAACACGGACAGTAGTGACCCCTTACATTCTCTTCCGGACAGAATTTCAGGCAGCTCGCCCAGTTGACTCCCCTCATGTATGCAGTGGCCATCTTGAGAATTTCCAGTTTTAAAGGCTGCTCGATGAAGATGAAGTAGTTGTCCGTCATGCCAAAGCTATGGTAGTAGCTGGGTGTGAGCAGCGAGCGACAGGAAACTGAGGAGATCACCTCCACATTTTTCAGTGCAGGGACATTCTTGCCTTGATCTGATGTTTAATTGGCAACAGTCATAAACAGCAAAAGGAAAAAGCAAACGAATGGTTACTCCCCCTCTGGAACAATACTGGTGAGCGAGCACAGTGAAGTCACCGGAGATCCTCATTGAAAACTACTGCGAAATACAGCGCCAAATTTCTTATGATCAGCATTTTGTGAAATTGTTTTTTATGAAACCTGCATTTAATTTAGGCCTTATTAGATTCTAGGTTGAGTTAGCTTGTGACTCGAAGGTGGCTGGTTCGGTGGCTCGCAAAGAAATTGATTGACAGAGAGCCACGCTCAGTGTCCTGCAGATGAGGCTGTGGTCTTGATGAGCAGCTTTCAGGCGTGGGACTGTGTTAATGCACATAGGACAATCTAGCAAAAGAGTGGTAAAACCCGAATAGATTTCAATGAAGAGCAATGAAGTATACTGAATTCATATAACATTGCATTCTTTCTGCAGACAGCTGTCAAGGTTTAGTGTGGCGATTAAAATGATGTGAGTGGCATATAGAGTGGATACTTTTCACTGACACTCTCACAAAAAGAGCGTAATACTTAACTCCTTGACGCCTGAATTTATTTACAATTATATAAAAGAAATTAATTATTTGTGTTTTTGATCTCAAGCTGATGCTATATCGGCTGCAGTCTGAATGCAAGCGATATGATGCGTGTTTGTGACGATCGGCGTTAAGGGGTTAAGATCAGTAACTGCAAAGCAAACATTCAGGTTTGTGTCCTCATAGTGTTCCAGTTAGAAACACGGGACCACCGGCCTTAAAAGGTGAAACTGTTCGCTTAGGCAAACAGTATGTGTGCCACTCGGGCTCTTAGAAATCATTACAACAGGTCCGGAATTTTATTTACCTTTTGCTGAAGCAGCAGGGACTTTGAACAACATGTATTTAGTCTTGCCCTTCTCTGCTATTGAAGTTCCCATGTTGTAAGCGTTGCCCTCCTTGTCATAGTGTGGATGAGACGAAGCCAAGTTTACCGGCAAGTACTTCAAGTAGTCCACCTGTGTGAATCAATTCAGCACCCCGTGAGCTCTGAGCCAAACTCTTTGCTGGGACGCAAATGAGCAGATTTAGTCACCTTTTCCTTCGTTTCCAGGGTGACAGGATCAATCGTGCGGATGTAGTTGGTTTCAGAGGTTGCGTAATAGTTGTTTCCGTATTTAATGAAACTGCTTGCGCCGTTATCCGTGAAGTCAGGCACCGTGTGGTTGAGGAAGGTGATTGCCCTGACGAGAAAGAAGACATTTGAAGTAAAAGTTGATGTTAGAAAGGAGCTAGGGGGCTGGCTACCACTAAACACCTTCTCCTCTCACATTAATGGCCCCATAGGAACATTTTGAACTAAAGTACAAGTACTTAAGTACTTTTTAAAACAACAATCATACTTAAATATACTTAAATGCTTAAATACGTAAATATACTGAAATATTATACTTCTTAAATATTTGCTTCAACTTTCTACATCATTAGTACAAATATTTTTCTTTTCGTTTCGTTTTCTGCCGCTTATCCGGGTCCGGGTCGCGGGGGCACCAGCCTGAGCAGGGAGATCCAGACACTCCTCTCCCTGGCCACTTCCACCAACTCCTCCGGGGGACACCAAGATGTTCC
>KV751334.1:3878120-3892146 GCA_001698575.1 Mola mola
GGTGTCCGTGCTCCTCACCCTATCTCTAAGGCTGAGCCCAGGCACCCTGCGAAGGAAGCTCATTTCGGCCGCTTGTATTCGCGATCTCATTCTTTCGGTCACTACCCAGAGCTCATGACCATAGGTGATAGTTGGGACGTAGATTGACCTGTAAATTGAAAGCTTTGCCTTCTGGCTCAGCTCTCTCTTCACCACAACGGACCGCTTCAGCGTTCGCATCACTGCCGACGCTGCTCCAATCCGTCTGTCAATCTCCCGCTCCCTTTTCCCCTCCCTCGTGAACAAGACCCCGAGATACTTGAACTCCTCCACTTGGGGAAGCGACTCTCCCCCGACCCAGAGTGGGCAATCCACCCTTTTCCGGCTAAGAACCATGGCCTCAGATTTAGAGGTGCTGATTCTCATCCCCGCCGCTTGACACTCGGCTGCAAACCGTCCCAGTGAGAGCTGGAGGTCACTGTTCGATGAGGCCAACAGGACCACGTCATCTGCAAATTGCAGAGACGGAATCCGGAGGCCACCGAACTTGACTTCCTCCGCCGCTTGGCTGCTCCCAGAAATTCTGTCCATAAAAATTATGAACAGAACCGGTGACAAAGGGCAGCCTTGGCGGAGACCAACCCTGACTGACCCCCAATCACACCCCTCCACCACGGTAAGGTGGCGGTTCCTGGAGGGGTAGTACAAATATTATTTAATTAATATTTGTAACAATATAAAATGGGAATATAGTGGTCAGTCTCTAATGATCAGTGCTGGGATATGTGGACGGTGCATGTTCATGCGAGACCAAACACCTGGCACATTCTCTCTCATTCAGACTAGTCAAGGCTCACATGCAGCCATGTCCTACTGGGCTCCTGAAAACAGGTTTCATGGAAAACGAGAGAAAGGCAAAACATGTTTTATTCATTGATCCGTCACCTTCTCGTGGAAACAGTTACACTGGAAACAGATTTAATCTTCTAGAAGTTACAATGGTTGTCATGTTTCAGACGAGAGCCGGCGAGTTACACAGTGCCTTGTTCTTTTCCATACGATAACTAATGTGAACATTAACTGATTTATTGTCTTTGGAACAGGCATAGATACTATGAGCACTTATTCCATTAATGTTGCATATGTTCATAATTTTATAAAATTGTTGTAAAACAGTTTTGGGTTTTTTTTAACTTGTACTTTTCATTACTGTCCTTAACTCCTTATACATTCTAACACCAGAAAAAATGGATATGTATGAATTTCACTTACAGGTAACTTCATCTTTTCCCTCAGACTCTCTCAAAGTGATATATCATTACAGAACTGTATCTCTGCCTCACAGCAGGAAGGTAAACAACACTGGGTTTACTTCAACACAAAAGAATGATCACGTTTACATCAGATCCTAATAAAACCGTTCATTGACTGATCGATTGACTAAGAGGAGCGTGTTTTGCCCTGCTGATCTTACATCCGATGAGCAGATCATCAGCACTTTACATTACAGAAGGAAACGCTACAGGACAAAGAAATATTGCCTCTGCCACTTTGTCAAGACATAAAAGAGACTCTCACTGATGAGAGGAAGCGGTTGCTTACTTGACAATGAAGTTTTTGCTCGCGTCTGGGTATGCCATCGTCCCCATTTCTGAGACTACTATCCTATTTGCAGCCATGTTGGCGTTATAAGTGTCGCTTCTGAGGAACCTGCTTCTGTGGGTCACTTCACCTGCAATTTGAAAAATAATTCAACATAATCTTTTTGTTTATGCTCCCCCCCCCCCTTTTAAATCAGTGTAACTTGAAGTCCACAAGCACACTCATCCCTGAAACCCGCCGGAGACCCACCGTCCGTGAAGGTGAAGCTGTGCATGATGGACATCCCATCGAACCAGTGCTCGTAGCTGGTGTCGCCCACGGACAGGATGCCCGGGCCGTTCCGCAGCAGCGTGCCCCGCAGCCAGCCAGGCACGACCCCTGCGCGACAACAAACCAAACCACTCCCCGGCCCTTTCACACGCTTTTATGGCTCTTATATATCAGCGGGGTTTTGAGATTGCGGATGGCAAACCACTCCCCGGCCCTTTCACACGCTTTTATGGCTCTTATATATCAGCGGGGTTTTGAGGGCTGATTGCGGATGGCCGGACGCCTTGTCATCGTTCCCTGGGAATTCATCTGAAAACACAAACGACTCCACTTGTTCAAAGAGGTCCCGTTCAATACGAGCCCCTTTCAAAACAATCAGTATAAAAAAAAATAAATAAATAAATAAGAGTCTCAAAAGTCATTGGAATGATACGACAGTGTTAGATTGTTGATTCAGCTTTGACCTTGAACAAATTGCTATAATCTGTGATTGACTTTTATTGGTCACGGGAAGTTTTTTATTCCTTATCTTAATTTTAGCTTGTTAAATTTAAAAGCCCATATAGATAATGCTTTCTTGACCGGCCTTGTAATTACTGTTACATAATAAAAACAGTTAAATCTATCATCTATTGGTCAATACAAACATGATTATATATACACACACACACACACACACACACACACACACTGCATTTTTTCCCCCCTTTATAATTAAATGCATCCATGGACATACTTCCTCCCTACATGTTGGTGAACTTTTGCTGTGTTTCACATCCAACTTTTATTGTTCAGAAGTCATTTTTAAACACTGTTTTCCAAGGAAACGTCAGCTGGTGGTCAGCAGAACACGCCTGTTGATGTTCGAATGTAAGCGGTCTTTGGAATCGCTGAAATTAATGTTTTAATTCGTTTTTTCATTTATACTTATGGGGGTTTTCAAAACCTTTAGACATACAATGTAAAAAATGGCCTACTGCATAGTGCTCTAAAGCTGCCAATTGAAGGGGGCCCACCCATTGAGAATAGCTGACATCATAAGCTTTATGGCTTTATATAGCAAAATATAAATACATGTTTTACATCCTCATCAGGCACAGATGGTTTTTGTTTTATATGTATTTCTTTTCTGGAAAGGGGCCGAGGTGAAAAGGTAAGTAAGTAAGTAGCCCCTAATGGTGAGAGGGCCAATAAAGCTGCTCTGTGGACCTGGGGACTTGGGTTGTCATTCAGTTTGCTCCTCAGATCAACTAACAATGATCTATATCTCTTCTGAGATAGTAATGATCTGCAGAGTGATGAGGGTATGTGTAACCCCGGACATTTATCCTCTTCCTGTTGTGTCCTAGGTTATACACGTTACCAGTTTCACAATAAGCATTGACACTAATCAGCTGCAATATACGTGCAGTCACGTCTCCTGTCAGTTATCTCCATTGTGAAAAACTTGTCTCTGTGTCACAGCAGGAGATACTCACATTTTTCAGACTGTACCTGAAGATATGCAGTAGCTTCTGTTATTGACTGTGTTCAGGATGGTGTGTAATAAAGAGTGCCTTAGCAATCAAGACTTCCATGTCCCCTGTCTCAGTGCTGGGTAAGCGTAACATGTTATCTATGAAAACATTTTCTGAAAACAAGCATAGGAGTCATAGCAAAAATATTATACAATACAACTGAAAGCCATTTTGCTGAGTGCTCATGTGTACTGTGGTAAAAATGGGACATGGGGGATATGCTCATTTCTATATATACAACTGTAAAATATAGTCTCTGTGCTTTTATTTTGTACATGAATGCTTGAATGAATGATAATTGATAATTGATTTTAAGGTTATATCCTAAAAAAAAAAAAAGAGAGAAAGACAATTAAACATTGTTGAGGTTCATTGACTTTCAAACAGTAAAGTAATGTCTAAATTACTCTCTGCAGATGTGTGTGTGTGTGTGTGTACACTCACACATGAGCGGGTCTACACAACAGATTGTCTATTGCAAATAGTGCAGTCTTGAGGACAGAAATGGCCTTCACTTAAAACAAAAGTTCTGCACTTGAGACGTTTGTGATCAGCAAAGAGGTGATTTTTTTTTTTTTTACTTTAAAAGGTGTCCAGTTTTCTGTGGCAATCTGGCACCAAATCCAAAGTAGTAAGTAGTAGTGACTTTGGTCTATGAATCTTCTTTAGTGGAAGCTAACCAACATAAAACCAACCACATTTTAAAGGCTACAAAAAGAAATTTCCAGAAACTTTTAGATGTACCTGTTAGTGTACTTTGCTGTAAACAACAAAAACTCTAAAATTTGGAAGTTCGCAATCATCTTTAAACTTCCTCAAAAGCATTGTTCACTGGTGTTGCATCAGGCAACGTTAAAGAAGGAAGGAGACGTCCATTCAAAGTAAGAATGCAAACAATATAATAGTACAAAAAAAGCTAAATGTACATTACAAGAAATGAGAATAGGCTTTCAGTCCCCTTGAAAGTGAGGGGCTGCAGAGGTGAAGGGGGGCCTCCTCCTAGAGAATGAGACCAGAATGAGTTCTTTGGTTTTGTCTATGTTGAGAACAAGATGGTTGTGCTCTCCATAGATGGAGATCTTGTTAATAAGGTCCCTGTATGACGACTCATCCCCCCTCTGATGAGGCCGAGCGTGGTTGTGTCGTCAGCATACTAAAATGATGATGTTGCTGTCCTGGCAGGAGGCACAATCATGCGTGAACAGTGAGAAGAGTTCAGGGCTCAGACAGCAGCCCTACCGAGGTCCTGTGCTGACTGTGAGTTCAGCAGAGACTTTCTTTCTCATCCTCACCACCTACCTGTGTTCTGTCTACGAGGAGGTCCGGGGTCCAGTTACAGGCGGGCGTTCGTACTCCCAGGTCTGCTTCGTTGGCCAGATCCTATTAAAGGCGGAGCTGCGTTTGGTTGTGAGTGTCCAGGTATTCCAGGATGGATTGCAGTGCCAATGCCAACAATAATCAAAGTCCATTCTTATCTAAGAATGAAATTACATTTTATCTATATCTATATCTATAGTAGCATTTGTCTCATAGTCAAAATTATATTTGTTATTCTGAATGGTAATTAAAGAAAATCGACAATACCATTCTGGTAAAAATTTTAAGATATCGCCAACTTGGACTGTACTAGTCAAAATTAAATTTTGTAAAAGATATTAATTAGAATGCTTTCTGTGATTTAGTGTAGAGTCCAGGGCCTGCTCCAGGATTTTAAAGGGATTTTAATTGATTAATTATAATCTTCAAGTCGTGAGAGTATAAATGCAAAATGTGTTATGTTAGGATATGGCCTGTTAAAGGTCGCAGTGCCTCCAGATCTGTGAAGAAAGGCCAGAAAGAAGTAAAATAAATAACATTGCCCTCTAGTGGCTAACGCGAGACATTGCGTGTTATGATGACGAGGAACCTCATGGAGATTAGAATGATAGTCGGGTCAAAGTGTTCCAGTTTATAATACAACAGATAATTGAGGCTTGTCTTATTTGTGGACAGGAAATTTGAACAGGCAGATTGAGGGGCAATTACTGAAAGTGTGTCACCGTGGACCAATTAAAAAAAAGTCGGGAATTTTGGAAAAACAAACACAATTTGTGAAAACAATATGGACAACATTCTTGTCTTGCACAATCATACTGATTATAGCAGCCCATAAAATAGCTGTTAATCGTATTGAAGTGTTTAGAGGTTGAGGTGAAGTTGCTATGATGTATGACTTTAGAAATCTGTATCTTAGTAGCAAACAGAGATACCAGGAGAAGTCAGTCACAAAAGTGGCAAAATAAAAATCTTAATACTTACTGATATTGAAAAATTTACATTATTTATTTTACGGGAATCGTGTAATGTGAGACGACTGCTTTATATGGCTATTTGAGCTTTTGCAGTAGTAATTTTTTATCCCGTTCTTGCTCATGTTATCATGTTTTTAAATCAGCATAATTGAATGCATATTAAAACAAGCTAGGCAAAATCAGAATCAAATGACACACATCCCATCAGTTAACTTGGTATTTATTGTAAAGAAAAAAATGAAAACATAAATGACACTTGTTCTCTTCTCCAATACATTCATAGAATGTCACTTCACATTCCAATTACTCACATCTGTCCTCCATAAAACATTCACAACAGAAACACTAACACCAGTTCAACTAGCTGAAAGCAGCACCATGTGCCACCTCGTAGCATCTGCTTTTGCTTTATGTCGGCTTCTCTTGGATTAATAAATTAAAGGTATGCATATAATGCAAAAAAGGCTCATGGGATTAATGTTTGTCTGCACTGCCCAGGTTGTTATAAGCTGTGCTGATTAGTATTCAAGTATTCCCTTACTGAATATTTCTGCTGGGTACTATACTAAATATGATGTACGCATCACCTTGATAGAATTGTCATCTGTGGATTAAATTATGTGGCACAGTACGTTTCAGTAAACATTATGTACATGTACACAGAAAAGAAAACAAAGAAGAAAAATTTGTCTTGCAAATGTATATCCTATTTTGCTTACAGTGCAAACCCCATGCAATACCACATGCAGATATAGAGGGTGCATGAAGAAGACCATATTGACCATGCATGACCATACATATAGGGCTACCACAGTGACTGGCTGTCCCATAATTCAGCATAATGTCAGCATAATTTCCATTTTTTTCCACTGAAATGTTAACAAACGGCCAGGCCCCTACTCTTTTCCGAGATAAATATCCACTAGTAGAAATGACATCCTCCCACGATCAGTTATCGAGTCATCTCACATTCAATCAGGCTGCCTGTAAATGATGAGCCACATCATACAGCGACTCGCCACAGCAGCTCTGTGATTCGATCCGGAACATCAAATCATGTTTGGGAGTTGGCACTGGTTTGTGAAAATGCTCATGGATTATAATTCATTTCACCATGTAGTGACAGTGGCCCAAGTTGACACAAAAAAACATAAATCTTTGAAATGTTTAAAATAAGAACAAAAGCATCAAATTAACCAGCCTCAACAAGCCTCCCTGTTTTGTTTTGGTTTTTTTTTACATTTGAACGAATTATAAAAAGGCCAAACAATCATTCTGGACAGGCATCAAACATGAAAAACACACAAGAAAAACCACTGAAAAGTGTCAGATTCTTTCAGTGTTGTGAAGATGTGGTAACAAAATATTCACAATGCATTCATAACTTCTTTTTTTTAAAAAGGCATTGAAATCTAATGCTGAACAAAAGAAGGCATACTTTCAAAACCAGTAGTCCCTGCTTGTTTTACCGAACATTTAAAGTATAGCTCGACAGATGCATTTACACTGAAAAAAATTCAAGCACACGTTTAGAAAACCACCAACAAATTGTTACTTTTCAATCGACCAAATTACTTTTGCACATTTGTTCCTGTAATCAGCGCTGCGTGATGGCCAACATGACATGACACCAAATCTATTGTGACTCTAAATACAATCCTTAAATCTATACACACACTATGTTAAAAATATGATGGTTAATCATGTGTAATTACAACATACTCTTGACATATACAGAACAATTACCACCTGAAACACAGATTATTTGATTTTACATAAAAACAAAATATGTCCAAACAACTTCATTTTTTTAAAAGAAGCTAATAGAATAATGAACTGAATTCAATTTGCTGGCTAAAATTTCAAATTCCTGCCTGGAAAACAAACATAAGTATGCAGCTTGTTGGCAAGTGTTGCCTGGTGGGAAATTTAGTTTGTGGCTAAAATCATATGACGATTAGTTATTGTAAATACTGTGTAAACACCTGATGCTGGAAAAAAAACAACAAACAAAAACTGTCCAAACGACTCCTACCACTCTTATCTTAATGCAGGCTTTACCAAAAGAATTATCCATACAGGCCTATCTCTGTGAAGTGTGTTCCACTCTGTGAAGCACCAGGTTCAAGTCAGTATCCAAACACAGCAGTGACATTCAATCTCCCTTTTAGCATGTCGAAGGTACTCCCACTTTCCATAAAAACACTTATCTTTTAAAATCTCTTTGCCCCGATGCCAGCAAGGCAAAAGAAACAGACTACATAGGGTGTACTGATGCTCATTTGAATATTCGAATGCAAATGGAGACAAGGCTCACTATTCTCCAACAAGTGTCTTAAAAAAAAGGCTGCTTTTCAGGTGAACCTCTTATATGGATGACAGCGGGTGAGCGACAAACCCATTTATCTTCTTTGTGATGAAATCCCTTTTGTGACAGTCAAGTCCCTGCAAATTTAGCTCAAGATTTACCGAGGACAGAGCGAGGCTTGATCCACATCCTCAACAGACATTTGGTAATGAATCTATGGAACAACTGAACAGTCCCTTGAGTCATAATCATTGACATCAACTGACATTCCTTCCATCACTTTTATCCTCCGACACAATAATTAAAAAAAAACAAAAAAAAAAAAAACAAAAAAAAAAGTCATCTTTTGTCGAGTATTTAAAGAATAATAAAATCTGCCAGTTTGTGTTTGGGACAGTGAATTGTCCCAGGATGACCTCTCTTGTATAGTGGTAAATAGCTGGCCATGCACACATAGTATTGCTGAGAGGTCATTTCCATGGCTTAGGGATGGCCAGTTAAACGGTCCATCTGTACATCTCGGTGGCTGTGCTCTCCTTGCAATTACCAGAATATCAACTACCCTCCATACATTCGGTCTTCTAGCGTCGCTCGTCCTGTGGTTTGGCAGGCGTCCATGCTGCTGCGTGTCGCTACCATGACAGCAGCGCCTCTTTGTTCCCATTGCTGCATTTTCTCACAATTGATACGTTGGTTTCCCCTAATCTGTCTTGCCATTCTCCTGAGGTGTGCCGGCTTTGCTCTGGCGTGCAGAACGCAGCACTTTGTAGCAGCCGCGGGCGATCTTATGCATCCACATAATGTTCATAATGTCCAAGCAGATACTGGAGCAGATCCAGGCTATGCGGCCACCCCAGGGCACCATGTAGAAGGCTTCAGTGCCGTAGACCGCATACATGCGACTGTAGTAGACTGGCATTACTGCGATACGGACCATAAAAAAGACTAGTGCCATGACAACGCCGTTTGCCATGTTGGGCCGTGAGGTCTTGGGGTAACCTAAAACCTCAAAGAACCAGCTGAAACACAATAAATGGTGAAAAGCAGAGCAGGATAAAGATGAAGACAGTGACAAGTAACGATACAAAAACAAACAGTTACATTATATATGTTTGACTCCAGCTTCATGTTGAAATATTGTTTATAAAAGGACTTGGACAACCCTGAAATGAGTTCAATGAACCAAACAGGGATTTAACAACTCAACAAATATTTGCTCATTATTATGATTAAGATATATTTGTTAAAATGGATCGAAGACAAATCAAAAATGAAGGTGTCTTTGCATTATTTCTCAGACAAAAGGTTTGTCCCTTTTGTCTACTGTAATTTCTCTTATTTTTTCCTTATTAAATTCATGTTGGGGCTAGAGAGGTTAGAAACTTTACAAACTTCAAAACACTGCACATTTTTTTGTGAAACTGAAATATCTTTAATGTGTAATAGAAAAAACCCCAAACAAAACTAATCCTGTTGTAAATTGTAGGTTTGGCGCCCCCTACTGGTTAACATGTAAATCGATTAATTTAACATCTGAACCACATGGATGAGTGACGTCAGCGTCTTGAATTTCATTTGAATCACAGTGAGCTATTACATTCCTAGAATCAACTCAACACACACACATGCACACCAAAAACAAAGAAGCAATGCATTACCTTTATGAAATTACAATTTCTGACAATCTAACAATGGCCATGTCATTTGCAAGCAGGTACGTACCGCTGGTTCACGCATGGTGTGGAAAACTCAGCAAGCAGACGGAAGTTGGCAAAATAAGGCAGCATTCCTTGGCCCTAGAAGAACAAGGTAATAACAGGGAGACAATGAATCAAGAAAGGAACAAAAAAAAAAGACAGCAAAGCATTCAGGTCAGCAAGCATGAAGCCAATGTACCACCTGCAATTCCAAGCCATCTTCAGACATTTACTTCATATTTCAAGACATACTTTAACAGTGTGTGGATCTCAGGTCTAAAATTAGATCAAGTCCTCATATAGTCCAAATATAGCACCTATTTGGCAGATTTAACAAAAGAGCCTTTCTCCGCCATGCTTTGCATGACAAATTATTTTGTCTTCCTAATTATTCCTTCTCTTCTTTTATCGCAAGCACAGACCTTTACTGTGAAAGAGAGTCTGTACTGCAGACTAAAGTGTGAGTATTTTGTAAAAACAAACAGAAAAAAATCACAATAAATCTACCCCCTAGGAATCATAAACATCTTTAGAATTTTAAGAAATAGACAGACAACACTGGGCTGGGAGACAGAATGGTTTTACATTATACAATGTGACTGAATCTCACAGCCAATTAGGAAAAACACCCTAATTGTGTATGCTCCAAAACCTAGAGGAACCATACATAAATGCCCACATAAAATTAAACATTCTTGTTCTATAACAATCACTTCACTTCAATATTATGGCAATAATCACAATTTACAACCAACTACAGGTATATGCAGACTATTGCTAGACCACATTTATCCTTTTACCCAGAGATCCTAAAATGGTCCTGGTAAAAGACGGTTGATCTTGGAAACATCTTAATCTTAAATGGAGGTAGTGAGCAAATATCAACAGAGTGTACAACCATTCATACATCTCACCAGTCGCTATTTGAAGGAGCCGTCAAAAGCCATGCAGAATAAAAAGCAACATTTTTTAACTGGCAAACATTAATTTATTACAAGATCGGGGCCTGAAGGTCTTGAGATCATCTTCAGCGGGTTTGACAAAAAGCAGAAACATGAGTGCTGAAGCAATTCTCAACAAGATCTGTAATAATGCGTGGTCAGTGTTTTTAAGTGTTTAAATCCCTTACACAATCCAAGTAGAAGATAAGCACACATGGATTTATTTCCACCATGCTTTACAATTAATTCCCACTAGATTACGCAATTTGCAGGTGAGGCAGAGATAAGTGAAGATGACCTCAAAACAAAGACATTTTCAGGACGTCGTTAATTAACACTGTGGACCTTGCTGACAGTGCTAAATCGAATTTAGAACACCAAGCACTCACATGAATGTGTTAAAAGTGTGCCATTAGCCAAAACAAATTAGAATTAAGTGTTCTCTACATAATAAAGACTGAAAGCTCTGAGTTTTATCTTAATTTTAATGGCGATCAGACAGTTTGAGTTTGGCTTGTGTGTTTAAACCCTAATTATACAATTATAATGCAAGAACAAAAAAGTCATTACACGGCATTTAATTTCACTAAAAGACCTACCTGGAACAAATAATTCAGAGTTGGCTAGTGGTCTTACTTTAACAGCAAAAAAAAAAACCCCAACAAAAAACAAACAAAAAAAAGACTTACCATCCGGGCTGAAACAAGAGCTGCGCATTGTGACATACTTACTACATGTAATACACAGGGCACATCTGAATTTGAGATTGTGAATTTTGGACCACACGATGTGAGCTTTCCACCTAGCACGAGCATGCTAGTACCGCTAGGAACTGGTAAGTCCATACTGTGACTGGGCATCGTATCTGCTCAGTGCGACTCAACAGCAATAGCAGCAGACAAGACAGGAATAAAGAATTCCCCATCTAGATCCAGACTGGCTTTGGGTTTCTCAACAACACACAAACCTTCTGGTAGTTTTTGCATGAACGGAAATGACACAACCCCACTAGATGTTGGTAGTTTTTGCATGTGGGGTTTGGGGGGGGGCGGGGGGCTACTTATGTTAATCAGCAGAGGACACGGAAACAGACAGACATACACACAGATATATTAGAAGGAAATAAGAAAATGATGCTATCACAATTGGAAGCAAATAAGAAGCAACACAACATTAAAAAGAAAGCATGCACCTAGTTTTTACTTAGCAGTTTCACAATGTATCTCTTTTATTAAGCCATACTTGACTGTCTAAATAGACATTAAAAAAAAAAAATGAAACACCAAAATACAAAAAAACCCAATATGCTCATTAAGCTGATTTGTCGCTTTTGTTAAATACAGGTTTTCCCAATTGTTTTCAATAAACATAAATATACTCCAGACATTAACTAAAAAGACACTTTAACAACATATGACAAAGCTGACCGAGTTCAAACTAAATGTAAAGAAAATGACAGCAAGGGTTAGCCACTTTGTTTTCACCGCATTCAGTTACGTGGCCTGCAATGAGTTCTTTATGTACTTCAGATCTAGACAGAGGAAACTGTCATAAGTGTCCAGTAACAGTATGGCCCAACGTCCTTTCAGCACGGTACACAGATACAGGGGCTTGATCTGTTTGTCCACATCAAAGGCTGGATTTGCAGTCAGTCCCAAGATGTAACACTGATTTTAATCTCTCATTTTGTGTCTGTGCGTTTAGACAGGGGAAAAGTTTACCCTTAACATGAGCTTGACACAAAACATCCATAGTGCTCTAATACTTTTTTACCTAAATTGGGTAATCATTTGCCAATAGTACAATGGAAAATAGAAAGTTCTTTTAAAATCCAAACACAGAGGCAGAGCAATGCACACCGTATATCCTCTTGCATTTGCTGTACACAATATAAAAGGGCTGAGGGAACAAACTGAATTCCCTTTCAGTTTGCTTAACTGAAAGAAAAATAGCATAAAAGGACAAGATTGACTTTGATGGATGGTAATCCTGCAGTTGTTTCCAACACCTGACAGAAAACATTCAACATGATATTACTTAAAAGGCCTATCCGGGGCTGCACTCTGGGTCACGTGCTTGACATTATTTGAATAGCGTTGTCAGTTTTTCCCTCATCGGGGAGCCTCGGGAGGAGTGTAAGGAAGAGAAGGAAGAGCCAAGACTAGGCTATAGCACAAAACAGATGCTGATGAAAAGTACTGTAGGTAGACAGGTATGTCATTAAAAACACTGTTGGCTGGCATGCACAGAAACAAGGCGGAAAGCCTGCCAGAATAGAGCTGCCAGCATGCACACAGTGGTTACAGTTAGGCATTCAGCTGCACTAAGCTCAGAGAAGTCACAGAAGAGCAAGGTGGAGGGGGGGAGGGGGGCTTCAGCCAGTACCATCATTGAGCATTCCATGCAAAAAATACCAAAATACTATGGTCAATCATTTCTTTAATGATTATTCACAGATCCTGGTGACCTAGAGGGTTTCAGACAGAACCAAGAGTGAACAGCACTGGTGAGAACTGCAACAGTACTCTGGGCTCCCTCCATATCCACGTAGGAGCTAAGTGCATGCTAGCATCGCAAAAAAATAAATGACACTAATGAATGACTTTATCCTTACAAAACAGTTGGTGCATTATGAGGTTCCGTCGTTATGTGTTTTGTAAAGAGGGCTGCTACACTACAGCCTTAAAGGCATAATTTGTAAGATATTGAGTCTTACTACTGGATCATCGGTGCTTTAGGTCGGTAGCTTGGGCCGTTAACCAATCCAAAGAGCCAGTTTCTGACAACCCAGGAGTTTTGACGACCCGGGAACGAAACACGCTTTTGCTAAACCAAGTCAAGCAAAACCGACTTGAAACCCACAATTGTCAATGTAGTTTGTGTAATCTTCACAAAACCATAAAAACTGTTTTTGAATCAGTGATCCAGGTGAGCGATAAATAAAACCACTTGATAACTTCTGTAAATAATGCCAAACGGGACGTGAATACAGACACGTACTACAACTAATCCACAACTGATGCTGCAACACATCAGCTAGCGCTTTACTTTAAGCAGCTGTGTAGCGAGTGAGGCCAAAATACTGGACTTTAAACATCCATAAAATGTCCTTCTCTGGTGTGTTTGAACAGTCTAGAGTATCTAGCTATTATAGGTACTGACTACACGGACCTTGTCTTGTCCAGTTGTGGGCACTTGCTAAAATAGTGGCTACAATTAGTCAAAACACCACATGTAACAGCTGTTCACCCTTGGTTGTCTCCTTCCCATCTTGCCTGCACGTTCTGCTACTGGACAATAGGGCACTCACCAGTACATAGTAGTAAGCATACAACGCTGCCAGATGGTGAACTACAAAAAACTTGTCGCCTATCGCCTTCCAATAGTAAAATATTAGCAGCAGATCTGGAAAACAAAAGTA
>KV751334.1:3900266-3921983 GCA_001698575.1 Mola mola
CTGAAAGGTCTTACACTGAAAGCCCCAGATGCGGCGGATTATGGGGCTACTGTGTGAGGAGAGGTGACTGAGCATCTTCACTCAGTCCACACACTCAATAACTGGAAACAAAGGGGGAAAACACATTCCATGGCACTCCAGGGAGCTGCACCTTCTCATTACATCTCCCGTGAGCGCAAATCCGCAAGATCAGAGCACTGATCCATTCAGCACACGGCCGTGGGCCTCTTTCTGCTCTTCTCATGTTTAAGCGTTCACTTTGGGTTGCGCCGAGCCAAATGTTTCGAGGCGAATGCCAAACTAAACAAAAGTCTCGTATCACGACGGATGAGACGGACGACACAGCCGCGTCTCGGTCCCATAAAGTCCCAGCTGACCCCAAAGTGTCCGCAGGAAGCGTCAATTTTTGTCGCCCTTTCGATGCCAGATGCAGGCTCGTTATGTATAGCACAGCCTAAACGAGCAACGCGAGCTCCATAAGAAAAGAGTTCTGATAATGAATCTATTTTAATAGACGCGGTATTCAAATTGGACTACGACAGTGATGTAAAGGGTTAGTGGAGGGCGACGGTGAGAGAAACGGGACTGCAGAAAGTGAGAGCTGCGACCACTTCATACCGCGCTGTCGTCGAATCACGCGAGAAATTATGCGCGTCTCTCTTGTCTTGTCATTCTCCCGTTAGTGTGCAGCAGATTCAAGGCGTGTACTTTCTGACAAACAATGCTGGAAACGAAGCAAAACGTCTTCGTGTTTGTCATCGCCCGTCGGGCTTTAACTCGGAGTGCATTCTGGGTAACGGTAACCCGGAAGACGTTGCCAAAGCGACAAGCCACGCAAACACCACGTGTTGTTTTTCAGTGAGAAGAGCTAAAGTGGTCAGTTTTAAACTAGCCATACAACCAGTTTTATAAAATAAGTCGCATCCTTTGTCACAAAACTGACGCGCTGTGGTCTCCATACATTCCCTACGTGTTTGTGCGGGCAGGCATGATGGGATGTACTAGCCAGGTAACAAGAGTCCACTCAGCCCAAGGATGGATAGTTTTAGTAGTACACTAGTTAGCGGCTTCAGTGCAGCATCCCACTGTCACGCGTTAGAGAACACAGATAGCGATAGGCGTCTATCAGTCCGTATTATAACAATACACAGCATCTAGGGTGGCTTTCTAACAATATTGACTTTTGCCACAAGGTGGCGCACCATGTTACTCGTGCTAGGATGCAGTTTGTCGTCCAGCAAGGATTCCAAATGCCCCAAAAACCACGGAATTAAACCGTCGACTTCTATTTCGATAAATTACACATTGCTTCATTCATGGAACTAACGGCTATTGCTGCGTTTGTTCTTAGAGAACAATTTGTGTGATGTTGTATTACTGACTTTGGTACTCAAAGTGTGCCGTCACGGTGAAACGTGAGCCCGCCTCGCAGTGTCCAGTCTGGACTGGAATTTTTAGTTTTGGCGCATTGGTGATTTTGATGTAAAATTTAAGCAAGTTAACGTCTCTAAATCTCTCACGCCACTCATGTACAAAAGCAGTTATTTCCTTTCTGTGGTTGGCAAACTGATCAGTACTGTAGTTTATCTGGGGAGGGAGTGTCGTCTTCAAAAAAAATGCACATTTAAAATGGTTTTATCATTTCTTAGAAGCTTCCACTGTAGCAGCCCCTTTAGTTAGTGGAATATAACCACATGTTTTTCATATAAAAACATAGAATTTTGTTCTTAGGACAAGTCAAGGCCAAATAAAAACCCAAACAAAAACAAACAAAACACATATACATAGCACCACATCAACATGTACTTTGGTTGATAGAACAAAAAACAAAACACTGCCAGGAGACAATAATGCACTGATCAGTGGATTTTTGACATTGTGTGAGGAGGATATACATCTCTAGCTGTACTGATAGTAAAAACTAAAAGCATTGAAATTGTGGTAGTAAAAGCAATGTAGTGAAAGCTTGTGAACCAAAGCAGCAAAGTAATCCGTCCATTTTAAAGACTTATGGCCTCTTAAGGGAGTAGTTGTACCATTTTTTTTTCCTCCACCAAACACCTCAAAAGAAAACTTTATTCTATCCAACAATCAGGACCATATTCCATATTTGTGTCTTTTCTTACCACATACAGTTGGTGGAATGTAATTTAGTATATAGATGCATGTTGCTCTTAAAAATATAGACAACATGCATGTCAAAATACTGTCACACAAAGGGTGATTAAAAAGGCACAGACAGGATACTTAAGTTTATACTGGAACATAACTCATTTTATTCAAAAACTAACTACAACTTAGAAACATTATGTACAAAAATCACAATGTTGTTCCTTTAGTTATTATTCCTCACGTGTATTTAACTAAACCTATATATCTGAAAAAAGAACCCCTGACACTGTGTACTAACAACTGTTTGGACTTAATTCTGGTCACACTGTTGTAAACCCAGTATAGTATTCTATGTAAAAAAAAAAAAAAAAATGACTGATAAGTACTGTGTGGAGTGTAAAAATACACCCCGATTTACATCTTGACACGAGGGGTGTGGCAAAAACTATTAGTTATTCACCATTTAGCTACATTTGCTCTAAGCTCACGACGTATACATAAGAGTATGCACAAAAAACAGGCAATTCTTTAGCACCATATGTGTAGAAATTTACACGTGATCATAGGATGCATGTATGCACGCACAGCCATGCCCACAGTTAAGACCTGAGAATGCCACAGTAATGATGCAGGAAATTACCACAAGATTATAAAGGAAGAAAATTAAAATAAATTTGTGCAACTCCCTTTACTTAATTAACATGCATTTTTTATTGAACACAAACACACAACATGGTGTAAATTGATTAAACCTGTCCAAAAGCAGACACAAATTCATCAAAAGTTTTTTATGGCGCTTAGAATTTCTAGCACTCTAATGATTGAACCTTGTGCTTTTTCCTGACAGACGAATCTTGCATTTTGTATTAAAAAGAGCTGCTGAATTTAAAAACATAGGTTGGAAGAAGCTCAAATAAACATTTTTTTCCTCATATTAATGTCCTTATCTTGAGGTGTACATGAAGTTACACAAAGGCACAGCGGTACAATAGATCTCCTGAACTGCATCACTTCTCTGGGACTGAACAAGATTTCCTTAAAGTGTTCAAATTGTCATTTTTTACCTGCAACCAAAGTCACATATATGCCCCACTCGATTGTACGCAACGCCCATCCTGAGATGGAGCTGAATAAAATGTTACAGAATAATCTTGGGTAACTCAAGGCTGCTGTCGCTATACAGAGAGTCTTCGTCACTTAGCATAGATGACAGTAACATTTGTCCACAAACTTTCAAAAAGTACAAGGATTGAAAAAAAAGAAGAATGAAACAATAATTAAAGCCATAAAGAGCTGAAGCTCATTGAAAAAAATCCCTACACCATGAACTGGGTATATCCTTCAGCACCTGTGACAATCACGTCCATCCAGATCCTCATGGCCTCTGGAGAGGGAGCCACCATGTAGTAAACTCTGTCATGAGTCTTCACACTGAATGTAAGGGAGGGATTTGGGCTCTGAAGAAAGAAAAATTACAGATAATCATATTTTTAAAGGAAGGCGTTATTTACATACTGTATGTACACATGTAAATACTTACCTTATGTGCATTCTTTAAGTGATCATAATACACTTCTTCAATAGCTTGGAAGTAAATGACTCCTTTCAGCTTGGCTTCATGCTTGTCTGCAGAAAACACAACAGCAGCTTGAAAAACCAATGTGTAAATGCATTGCATGTCCTTTATAAATGCATGTGAAAAAGGAAATACCAAAAACTTAACATAATATATATATCTTTAGGCGCTCAGCACACATACTCATTTCCATCCGTGTATTTGTGTAAGTACATTTTACACATTTATGCAGCAGTGTACTTGTGACTTACCTGCATAGTAGGAGAGTGTCCGTCGGTTGCGGTCGAACACGAACCAGCGTTTCTTCCATGTTTTGATTTTCCCTCCCATTTTGACCAAGTAGCCACGGCAGGTCTTTTCAGAGATGGACAAATGGAAGCACGTGTCTGCACTGTGGCCCGCAGACTCAATGTGAGCCCGCAGGTCGAAGTCGTCCTTCCGCACCGGAAGGTAGCGTGTCAGAGGCCGGGACTGTAGGCAGAGGACAGTGATCAAGTTCATTGAAAACAAAAGCGATTAATAATTTCATTAGTTTCACTAATCAAGCAGATGTATATCATAGGTTTGATTGCTTTAAGATGCTTTCTTCTGCCTCCAACAGTTGGCAGTTTAGGCAGGAGAGCAATGATTGATCACGGTTATACTGAGAACAGTCAGCATGGACTTCATTGAAACCATGCAGAAAGAAGAAAGTATGCATGGTATGTACAGAAGCAGGCGGTGGAAACACAAGTAATTGCTTTACTATTATACTATTAAGTATAATCTTTGAGATTATGGCTTTGAGATCAAAACTATCGTTTGAGTAAAACTGCATGACAAATTTGTCTTCGCCTTTCTTGTTTTCTTACCTGTGCCCTCTGTTTTTCTCGGAGTTTCACCTCACGCTCAATGAGCTTCTGGCGCCTGGTCGTCTCCTCCTGAAGCCTTTTCTCTAATTCTTCCCTTCTTTTCCGCTCCTCCTCTAGCGCCTGCTTTCGCATGTCCATCTCCCGCTCCTGAGGAATTATTTAATTTGTTACAGAGTTTTAAAACACAAGCGCACACAGAAACCACAGATTAATGTGTTTTTATGACATGCAGATGTGTCTCACTGTTTATGAGTTTGGGCATTTTTCATGGGACACCATTTATGTTAAACAAATGAACAAATGAAGTCACTGTTAATATGATTTGATCTTGTAGTGACCTTGTGTTCTAGGAGGGTTCTCTTCTCTGCCTGAGCTTCTCTCAGCAGACGCTCCATCTCCTCTAGCTTAGCCACATTTGAAGTGCTGGCACTGCAGCATGAAAACACACACACATCAGACCACAAAGCAAACAGAAACTTTGTTCCCTTAAACACTTGGGACATAGGGAAATGCAATGCTCCCAAATAAATCAATTCAATTTGCATGATACAGTGAACACATTCAGATTTTTCCATTTATTTTTAGTTTCACAGGGTTACATTTTTGGAAAACCTCTTGTGGTCAGTGCCACAGTAACATGCACTTAGCGTTGTACTGGAGTAACTGCAGACATGATGGAGGATTTCATCCAAGCATAATCTATGTTGGGAAGATGCGCACACACGCACACGCACACACACACATACAAATACGCACACACACACACTCTTAAAGCAGAATGTTTTGCATTCCATCAAATAGGCTACACTCTCCCGAGAACACACCTTTATTCAGTCTCTCTATATGCCTGTGTTTGTGTGTTGAATGAGGAATGTGTCAAAGAGGAAATGCATTAGAAAAAGAAGCCAATCAAAGGATCTCTCTTTTTCCTCCGTCCCCCTCTCTCCCTTTCCTGACTCTGAGCTTTTCAGTTTACAATGGCAGGCCTAATCTAGCTCAAGGTCTACCAGACTGCACATGGTCTACACATGATATGCATTCTTGACAGGCATTAAATTCATGGAATTCGTGTTAAGGTTATATGTTAAAAAGTATTTCTCTCTGACACACACACACACACAAATTAACTTTTATCTGCAGCCAGAAGGAAATCAACCCCCAATGCTGATCTGTTATGATGTCACAACATTGCTAAGACAAATTACACACATTAGGTAGTCCAAACAAATCAGGATTAAAAAAAAAAAAAAAGGAAAGGGGAGAGAGAGAGAAGTTGTTTACCACGAGTGACCAAAAAAAGAGAGAAAAAAAGGATTCAGGAGGCAAAACAAAACAAGAGAAAAGCTGAAATAAAAGTTTCTACCTGCTCTCTTCTGTTTTTTCCAAACCGTTTGCCATCTTTCTGTTCTCTTCTGTAGTTTCTAGTAAATATCATCAAATTAATTCTAGTGAACTTTGGTGAATATTATTGTAAATGTTTCATTTTTGTAGGTTTGAAACCTATAAATCATTGTTTGCCTTCACTGTAATAAACAGCAAACATCATGTTCAACCTAGCAAATCCAACTAATTGTACGTCACAGGCGGTGTTTCCTTGTCCTCACATGATCAATAATCCAGCCTAACTGCCATCACACTGAAACATGCATCCTTTTCTCTCTTCCTACTGTCCCCTTGGCGTTCTCTTACCTCAATCGAAGTGAGGGAATCGCACTCATAGTGATTATAGCTTGGGCTGGCACAAATCTATTTATTCCAGTATGTGAATTACTTGAGAACTTGTCTTGCTTCAACACTTGTATCTCCAGAAAACAGGACACATCACTGACAAGATAAATACAGTTGTATTATAAAAACACTTTCGTCCAGCACTGATCCAGGTTCCGTCACACACATCTTCCCATCTAATCCGAGCCAGGACAACACAATCCAACTGGATCCATACTGAGGCAGCGTGCTCCAGCAAAACTCACACTGCACAGAGGACAATCTGCAGATGGTTTGAGATTATGCAAAATCTATCTGCCAAAAGCCGAGACCATACCACTCAGAGAAACGAGAGGAGGGGAGACAAAAGACAGATGCAACCACTAGAAGAAACAGGGGGAGAAGTAAAGTAAGCACACATGGTTTTAGTCTGGACAGAGGAGGTGGACCCCCAGAATACACCTCCACACTCATGCTGGTTTGCTCGGTTCATCTGAACCTGAGGGGGTTGACGAACGCATTCTTCCGTAACCTGACCCTCGAAACACAAATCCAGTGCCCCCTAACTCCCATTACACACCCAGGACTAAACATACTTTCCAAAGAGGGGGCAAGAAAGGCGGGAAACGTCTGCTTTGCAGTTGCACACACTTTTTACATTAGCTCAGTTTATTCATTCTGTTATCCCCTCTCTCACACACACACACACACACACACACACACACACACACACACACACACACACACACACACTTGTATACAGTCAGTGCATGAACACAAAAGGTGATTTGCGTTTTTGACAACTGTTTGATGTCATAATACAACTTTTCTTGGTCAGCCAGTTATACTTTTGTCCTCTAGTAATAATGATGACGGTAGCGCCGAGTGATGTTCATCAGCACAGGAAGACAAAACACTAAAGGCAGACAACAAAGCCCCTTACCTGGAGACGTTGTCTGGTGAGCAAGCAGAGATGCTGGTTTCAATGGAGTCGGTACTATCCACACTCATTGTGTCATAGGCCTGGTTGTCACCGTAGCTAAAGGCATCAAGGTAGATGTTTGTCTGAGAAGCTGCTCGGTAGCCAGACTGACCTGAAAAAAAAAAAAACGCAGACAGAGGAAACACAGCTTCAGTCACGTATTCTCCTCCAGCATGTGTGCAAGCTTGACTCATACCTGTCTGTGTCACTCCATCTGGGACAGGAGTTTGCCCAGGTGGCTTCAAATTTGGATCACAAAGCCCCGCCACTGTGAAATGCTTCCACACGCTCAGTCAAAAAAAAAAAATCCAAACAGTAGGGTTTTCTAAATAGCTAAACAAAAACGAATTGCCTGCGAACCACTGCATGTGCATAAAAAAGCCTAAAAACCATTTACGCAGTCCAAAGATGCCCTCTGAAGTAGGAGCAGGAATCGTGACATTACTATGGTGTAAACACTCAAACGAGAGACTAACCCAGTCTCTGGGTACAGGAAGAAACATCTAAAAAGTGCCTGATACCATCTGCCTCATGCAGCAGACCCACCCATCTGATGAGCCAGATCAAGGAGCCAAAGGGACTGAGGGACCAGACACACATGCCAGCATCTGGAAAAACACTGGAACTCTTACAGCACGAGGCAATACTTGGATTTCTATACAAGATAACATTCTGATTCAAATTTACAAGCCCACAAACACGTCAATATTGAAAAAGGACACAGAATAACGAGGAAAATCCCACGACACCAAACACCCAAACAGAGGGCAAAGAGCTGCAGCCTGTGTCTAAATGAACACCAAAGTTTTCTCAATGATAGGAAAAGGTTTGGTGAAGTTTCTGAGAAAGGTTGCTCAGAGAATCTTAAAGTGGAGCAGCCCTCTTCCACTAACATTTCTCTACTGCCAGATAAGGAAATGACCAACTTTATGATCCAACAAAAAGAAAAAGAAAAAGAGGGGCACACCCACACACAACTCATTATTCAGGGATGTCATCATACCAGGTCGAGTTGCACGTGACATCCCAAGTTGGAGTGTGTTCAGTTGTACCTTTATGCAGACGTCGAGATTCAGTTTCCTTGTTGGATAAGGAGAAAATTCTTGGAAGAATGCTGCCACAACTTGTACTTTGTACCAGGGGCTGATGGGACTGTAATTGACCAACGAGAGACAAATCTTTTTACTTTCACGTCATAGTAATTCAAAAACTGACTCAAATCTCCAAAATGACACAATGTATACATTATTAATTACACACAGCACAACTCGATGTTGAACTTAAGAAACCAAGAGTAGGTATGACATTAAACAAATGGAACTAATCTGTGTCAACTGCTGACACAACTTTCTCTGCACCTTGTTTGGAAAGCTGCGACCCAGCGTTGCACAGGTGAACTGGGGGGTCATGGTGGGTGTGATTTTCTTCCTGGGTAATGTGTCACTCAGATGGGAGCTACCTTCTTTGTCAGACCTCTTCCTCTCTTCCAGCAAACGGAAATGCTGATCAAACACACACACAAAACAGAGGGAAGAGTTTTACATGATTGATTTGAAGTTAATTCGTTATAAACATTTATTAAAATACGTGATCGAAAATAAAACATACTGTGGCCAATAAATATGTATAACAGATTTATGAGATGTTAAAGAAGTATTTAATCATCAATAAGAGTTATCCTAATTTAAACTTGGCAGCAAAGATGGAAACTCTACACAGGAAATAAAATTAAACCTTAAGATTTACTTAAACAATTTTACTGAACCTGAACTGTGAGACAGCTGGATATGTAGAAGAGCACAGAACACTATTTAACTTTTTTAAGCTGTTGAGTGAAAATGTGCTTAAGTCTCTTTAAAAGCTGCAGCTGGCAAGTTTGAGGCGAGAGAGGACTCTGTGAACGAGCTGCACTCTTGCTCTGACTCCCAAGCCTTTCCTGCAGGGAAATATGCCATGCATTCAATCGCCATCAGTCAACTCTTTTAGTAAATCTGTCTTTCCCCACATACTTTTCTTTTTCGTCTGGTTATTTTTTTGGTGTCTTTGTCGGAAGAGACTCATTTCTACAAATGGTGACAGGAGCAGTAGGAGGTACCAGAGGAGCAGGACTTGAGACACATTATCTGTCTCAAATATATTTCAAATGGCAACGCACCATGTGCAGGCACTTTAAAAGGGAATGGGAAATGACACATTGATTTAATTAATGACCAGCTTTACCTTCAGAATCTGTGACAGTTAGTTAACAAAATGGAGCTGGACGTGCTATAAATGCACATGTGCCACAGACCGTCAGGCTCATATTATGTGAGAGTTGTAGGTTTTGCTGAGTCAGACCCCACAAAGAAACTTGATTATGTTGAACTTGCTCCCTACTATACACCTCTGGTTTCTAAGCAATGTGTTTGTCCCATACAAACAGGCAAACGCACAGTTGCTTTTGCACAAAAATAACACACACACACACACACACACACACACACACACACACACACACACACACATTACCTGCCTTCGCCGATGATGTTTTTTGACAGGAAGGGGAGGTGGGGGAGAGTCAGAGAGAGGTGAGGGGTCTCGATATGATACCATGTTCTCTGGCCAATGCACAGAAGGCGTTTTAGGGAGGGGGCGGGGATTTAGATTGGAAGAGGAAGAAGAGGGGTAAAAGGAGCGACAGTCGGCAAGTGAGGAAGTATGGCAGCACTTTAAAAAGAAGAAAGAAACAATGTCAGAAAACTGAAGATAGTGCAAAAGAAGGAAGAAGACCAAGGGAATACCAACCACCTCTTTCTAGCTCTCTCACATGTAGGGTGTGTGAGACACCTTGCATTTATCTACATCTGTGTGCTAAATTACACACACAATCTCTTAACACTACAACACACACCTCATCCTCTGGTGACTTGGGGGTGTCACCATCAGGGAAGGGGGTAACCTTGGACTCAGGAGAGGCATTGGCCAAGGTGGGGTGAGGGGCACGCTTATGGGTCCCCCCAAGATGTGAGTAAAGCTCATTGATTTCACTGACTGTGACATAACCCTAGAAAGTATCAAGTGGAGAAATGGGGGAGAGGAAAGGGGTTAGGCACAGCGTAAAGTGAGCCATTTAAAGATTTTGTGACAAACTTGAGAATTAGTTGTTAGAATAATGCAGGATCTCATGCCTTTAGCAGTCAAAGCCAAAAGTCTTCATTTACAAACAAGTTAATTAGACATTGCAATGTTACCATTCATTGAATATAGTACAAAAAACAAGAGGCATTCAACAAGAGGTTACTTCAATATTAATTTATATGAGCATAAATTGTGTACAGAACTAAGTAATCAAATCTCTTTGGCAGTTGCACTGAGAAACTGGGGAGGAAAGTAGGAGCAAGGAAGGAACAAAAAGAAATGATGAGATCAGCCACACAGACTATCTGGACGAAGAGGAAAACAGCCTGGGATGCATCAGTAAAACAAAAGTACCTCATCATTCTTGTGAAAAATAGAGGAAAGGAGGGATGAGAAGGTGGACAAGTTGACTGGAGGAGCGATTGTGGCAGAGGTGGTGTCACACCAACGATCAATAAAAGACTGACACACATCAGCCAAAGAGGCTGTACCCTAGCAAGCAGAGAAGGAAACCCCATCGATTAAAAATGATGAAGGACCTCCCCAAGTTAAGAGTCTTAAGCTCAAAGATATGAAGAGTTTTCTCCAGACAGCTGTTAATAAACCTACCTCCTTCAGAGTGAAACCCCGGCCACCAGTGAGCTCAGCATATTTTCTTTCCAGCGCGGTGAGGTTTTCTTTCTCCTGACAGACACAAATTATAAATTAAATTGTGCTATTCACAGTACGATTATCTTTCCTCTCATACACAGAAGAGAGGATGGACCTATACATATATGTACATACAAACAAGGGCGTAGGTTTTGTTTGGTAGGATCACCCCTGCCCCTCCCCCTATCTTAGTCTATATATAAAGCAATTAGAAAATGTAGTGATTGTCAGACTATGCCATATTGAATATTTGTAAGTAATATCAATAAAGTAAGGTCATCAGGCCAAGACCAAGATTCCATCCTGGGTGGGGGTTCTATTTCAAGAAGCCATTCTTTCCCCACAGTGCTTCACGTTACATACTTCACTGAAATATAACTCTCAAATACTGGTACGGACCATCCTTATGCAAACGTGCGCCTATGATCAAAAACAAGAATGTCATTGTACCCCTCGCAGCATAACTTCGAGATTGCTCCTCTCCTTTAAAAAGCTCTCCTTCTCTCGCTGAGCCTGCTGGGTAATCTGCGCTGCCTGCTTCTTCAGAGTTAACAGTCGCTCCTGAAGGAAAAGCAAAAGATAAATTATGGTTTTGTAGCTTGATCATAAAGCATAACTGGTTGTATAAAGAGTGACTATGTTCACATGCACACAACATTCTGATTAAGGTCCATAGTTAAGGCTTATGGTTAAGGCAACACCCAGAATAAGGTGTTACATTTGCAGGAATATTCCTGTTGATCAGAAAATTCTGAGTAAACCAGTGATGTACATTAGCACCTGTTCTTTTCCAGCAACAATTTTCATTCAAGGAAAATGAACACTCTCTCTCGCGCTGTATTGTGCCTTTTTTTTTTTTTTCCAATTATTCTACATTGCAATTTAATTACACTCAAACTTCTCTACAGCAGACGAGGTCGCAAGTAAATGCTAAGTAGTGTCAAGCGCTTTGGTGGAGCCATGACACATGTGAACCAGGGCATGAGTAGCAAAGATGCATACATGTCTCCATACTGCAAGATCAGAATAATTTACAGGTCTTAATCCGAACATACAGTATCTTACGCCAAATATTCGATTAAGGTGTTGTTTTTAAACTGCTGTTTCCATGGCAATGTCTTTTTGACAATCTGATCTTATTCAGGTCAATATCGGAATACTGCGGTGCATGTAAATGCAGTCAGTGATTTGTGATCAAGTGTGGAATACATTTTTTCTGCTGCTGTTACTTCTTAAAGAAATAATTCTTCATTTATTTTTAATATGAACCAATATTTGTACGGATTTAAAATCAAAATATGACATTATGGCATTGCCTGACTTCTAAATCACACAAACGGATAGCTGTAACCTTGCGAGTAACAGTGCTCCGCTGGTAGTCTGCGATCTCCCGGAGAAGCTGTTGCGTACGGTTCTCCTTCTCCTCGTCCTGTCGGCTCTCGTGCTCCAGCTGCTGGAACTCCAGGTCCTCAAACCGCTTGGTCTCTGTCTCGAGCACGTCGCAGTCCTGACACAGAAACACACGAGAGAGATAATGCACAGATAAACAGGCGGGACAAATGAATGTAGTGTACTCCATAAATGTACCTACACTTCCCGCCATAGTACACACACAAAACATTCAATTCACAGACACGAAAGCAAAAAAAAAAATACAAGTATTAAAAAGGATTTGTACTCGCATATTTACAGTGGATATACACAGTTAATTGCATGAAAATAGATCAACTTAATTTTGTTAATAAAATGATCATTTAAAAAAAGTAATAAAATGGTAAGCTTTACAGCGGACTTGAAAACAGTTGAATTATAAACTAACAACTGATAAAACACTTGATGGCTGAAATAAATTAGCATGTTCTGCAACACCTGATTTGAAAATTGTCTAATTAAAAGATTCATAGACTAAAAATTTTCCCAGTATGGTGGCATTTGAATCATCCCACAAAAAATTCAAAACAAGCAACAACGCATCAAAAGGATTTTGTGGACACAGAGAGGGCAAACCACACATCCCTAAAGTTCTATTTACACTTAGCAGTCATGCAGACTACTATACCAAAGCATTTCCAACATCTGAGTAAACATGCGACATGATGCATGCTGCAAGCATTATCCAAAAATATAGAAATCATTTCAGACTAAACCGGGCCACTCAGACAGAACCCATGCAGGTTAGATTCATTTTATTGTCTCTAAACTGCCTGGAAGTGTGAATGCAAACATTGCGGGTTGTCAGTCACTATATGTCAACCCTGTAAACGATGGGTCCAGGGGGTTCCCCTTCCTCCCGCTCAGTGTCAATGATGATCAGATCCATCCCTCTGTGACTGTCAAATGTGTTTGTGTCAAAACAAAGGGTGCCCTATTTGCGCAATAGCCAACAAGTTGTAAACTCTGGAGATCAACCCTTATGTTTAAAATAAGGAGACTTGGAGATGTAAAAACTTAAAGAGTTAGTTACAGTGAAGAAAGAACATAAACTGGGCAAAAACTTAACAGGGGTCTTTGAGGCAAAGGGCAAAGAAGCTCAGGAAAGAAAATGTGTGAAAAGGTGCACGTTCGCATGGTTCTTTCTATGCAAGCATGTGAACACCTGCCCACATAAACTCCATGTTTTGTTTTTTTTGTGTTGTGCATCTGTCAGTGTTTCACTGCGCGTCTGTATGTTGTGTTTTGTCTGCATGGATGCACTGGTTTATAGAGTAATGTACACACTGTATCTTCCTCTGCGCGTGCATATGTGTGTGTGTGTGAGTGTGTGTACTGACCCTGGCCAGCTGCTCCTGCAGGGGCTCCTTGGTGGCCTCAGGGCAGCTGTCCAGCTGGGACCGTTGCTCACACACAATCTGAGCCAACCTCTCTACTCTGTCCCTTTCTGCCTGCAGCAACTCACTCGCCTGGCATACACACATATTCACACACGCATGTGCACATTTGTTTATGTGTACATTCAGAGACATATATGGACACATATACACACACACACAAAGGACAGAGAGAGGATGGCAGCGTTAGTGGAGCTGAGGAGCCATAGTTAGTCACTACGGCCACCAGCTCAGGAAGATTAGAAACTGGAAAAAAAAATGACTACCAAAAGGGGATGGAGAACTGGAGAGGAACTGATTAGAAATGAAGCCATGGTGGTAGTACGAAGAGTGTCATGATTAGTTGTTTCCTCTGCCTTGTGTCCCTTATTTGTTTATATGGAAATGATTGACAGTATGAAGGCATGACTTACTATATTAATGATCCCCTCTCTATTAATAACCACAACATATACAGGTGCCCAAAGTCTGTACACGCAACTTCACCTCATCTTCAATTGAGCTTTTGATCCCTCATGGCAACACTTACCTATCTCACCGTTCTGTCTCTCATTCCCTCACACTCAGTCAGTATCATGCTTTTATCAAAGCATGTGCACAATCATTCAAACCGTTTATCCACTTACACTTACACCCTGACAATATATTGCTATAAATGTAGATGCACACACTAGCCTACTCTCACTTATAGACCTTCCAAAGGAGTCTGCGAAAGACAAGATCACTTGGCGACCACTATACCCTAGGCAGTATTAACAGATATATATTCGGACCAGAGAGAGCATGAGAGGGATTAACACCTACCAGTTGGTCACATGACCCCTTCATTTATGAGAGTATCTGCAACACCACATGCACACATACACTTTGCAAGGGCAAATGTATGAGGTTGATAAAACAGCTGTTTAGTGTACATGTTTGAGGAGGTTATAGGGAAAAAATGTTTTGAAAACACCATAGTGTCAATCTCCACTTTTACCGCCCCTCTCTAAAGAAATTCAAACAATCTGCCACATCAGATCTTGTAGTGTGTGGATCTCAAGTGTCTTTTAGTCTCCCTTTTTTTTGCCTTACTCTCATTCATTCTTGGTCTCTAGATCAGCCATCTTGTTGTGAAGTGCTTCTAGAGCATCTTTTTCCTCCTGGAGGTCAGCGACCTCTGACTCCATTTCAGCCTCCACCAGAGCTCGCTCAACCTCCACCTGCAGGGATAAATAAAGCGGGCACAAAAAGTAAACCTTTAATGGTACTGGATCTTTTGTGTTTCTTTTACTGAGCAAAATTATCTTAATAAAACTTGGATGTCTCTCCTATTTTTTGATGCTGCGTCTGTTTTCTCTTTACCTCTCGGGCAGATTCCTCCATTTGGTTGTCCAGCTCTTTGACCTTTTGCTCCAGCTCCTCTATGTTGTTCAGCACCTGGATCCTCTCCTCTTCTACACGCCTCACCTCCTCCTCAGAAAGCCTTACTTCCTGTCCATGAAGATGTGCTGCATCATATAGAGCCTTGGTACAACATCATTGATTACTTGTTCATTGCTGGGCACCCTAATTGATGAATGAAATATTCTAAAATATCCTAAATTTTCACTAAATAAAATATGAAAATCAGCATATTTCTGTTCTTTTACTGCAACAAACTGTGGCTGCACACACAGAGCCCCACATATAAAACACCAGATGTCAATTTCAAAAGGTAACACTTGCCTGCCCTGCTCTAATCAAATAAATGGGCTGTAAATATCTTCCATCTGTGTGGGTCCAGGATGTGTATGTTGATACTTTCCAAGTATTAACAAGAGTGATCTTTGTCACTCTCATGTTTTCAAGAAAGAATACAGAGCATAAACACAAATCCCATTAATCCTGATTAATCTTTTAGGAACTGACCAAAGCCAAAGGTGCCACCATGGCAGTCTTGTACTCTTTTCATTCAAAAGATAATGAATGTATACGTAAGATGCACCTGCTCAAAAGAGGCAGTTCTCAGAGGATTAACTACTCTCATCAGTGTTCTCAGATGCTCCAGTCAATTGTAGGTATACATAACTGACATTACATCTTCACACAATAATACAAAATTACTCCATAAATACCAGTAAATTTAAGTTTTTCATGTTCTCATCATTTACGCTTTCTCCTTGTCACCATGCTGTACATTCAGTAGTCTCTCGTAATGATTAGTCAGCTGGTCTTCTGAAATTCACTGCATTCCGAAAACTAACTTAAACTTAATTAAACCTGGGGTTGCAGGCCTTCTCACACCAGCCAAGTTGCAGTTTACAGCAAGGTCTGTCCTTAAACAATATATAATTAATGTAGTAACTTGTTAGTCACATGTTACAACAACAACCACCAGAAGCTTAAAATCAAAGAGCAGTTGTTTAAATAAAATGCTTCAAGACTGTCAGGCTGTTCAACAATTAGAGATGTGAGATTAGCATTAGTACTTCATGCATGTCCTGATTTTTGTACCTCACTGGCCCTCTGTGTGCGTGGAGAAGGTGAAGGGGCAAAGCTTCGCAGACTGACAGTGGGCGATTCAGCCCTGTTGTCTCGGTGACCGCTGCTGCGCCGTCGTCGTACCTGGAGATCGTCGTTATAGTAACCATTCTCTGATCCAGGGGAGGCCATGTGCCCATTCCCCATTGTTCCATTGACAGATGAAGTGTCCAAAAAGACAGACAGTGTGTCATCATCATCGTCATTCACTTGAAGCTTCTCTAGCTCCTGGTTGATCTTACGGAGATCCGCCACAGCTGAGGTGGAACTTGTAGCTGCACCACCCCCATCTGTCTCAGCCTGGCCAAGTTCGGAACACAGAGACAAGATGGTCTCCAGCCGCTGACGCTCCTGAGACGAACAGCCATACACACAAATATATGTATGAGTACAACATGTACAAATGTAGTAGTGACTCTCTTTATGATGTTGTTGGAGTTATTCAAATGTGAGTGAACCGGCTTAAATTTAAGAGGTGGAGTTGTCTTTGTTAGCGAGGTGTGATCATTCTACATCAATGAGAGAGTAAACTTTCAATGCAGCTTAATTCCCCACTATTTAAGCGTAAACGCAGTGTGTTTACTGCCCCTAGTCTCGGGCTGCAAAAACAGTTTAACCCTATGTTATTAAAGCACAGACATTCTATAGAGCAGTGCTTTATAAATGCTTTATAAAAGCTTCCAACATGAAATGTCAAACAGGCAAACACAGAGCAGTCTCTTCTCACCATAATTAAATATATATTTCTACTAGTCAGATGTTACTATTCAAAACCAGTAAACAACACACAAGAATCAATGTAAATTAGTGAGAACTTTTTTCATAGTTTCTGACATTTTCACCCTTGTGTACATGACATGTATATGAATACATGTGTTTTCAAAAAAAAAAAAAAATCACATTTCCTGTTAAATGGTTACCTGGGGAAGCATCTCAGAAGCCAATCCCTTGAGTTGAACTTTCCTTGTTTAGTCCAAAAAACTACTCCCAGTGCATTGTGATATAAAATATCTAATTTAAAATATTATTTGTGGACTGTAGAAGAAGTATTTCCTCTCACTGAGAATACCTGGCGCAAGAGTTCCCATTTCCACAGTTCTGTCTTCCTGACCACAGCTATATGTGGAGCTACAGAGACCGCACAGAGTCAAATACCCCAGCAGTAACTTCTACAGAGGGATAAGTATGTAAGCCACACAGTAAATAATATCTGAGATGGAGAGGTGGTTAGAAAAGAGATCACAGGATTTAGTGTGTGTATGTGAGAAAAAAAAGTCCTAATGAGAGGGTGGACAGCTGTAAGGCATAAACACATACACACTCTGGAATGTGTATATGTGTGCCGCCACCACTTTTCAGGGAACGCCACTAAAGAAAGGAAGCTTGGAATATAACAGTTTTATTACAGCAACCTGTTTGAATGAAACATACCATTTAGGAGATGCAACACAGAACTACAAACACAAAATGTTTATTACTTTGGCAGTTATTTAAGACATAAAATATACAAGAGTTATTTATTCTAATCAATATGAATAATCTAAAACAATTACTCACAGCAGATATTGTTTTGCAGTAGAATAGTATTTTGTATACATTTGTGTGAATGCACACAAACTTGAATAGTCACCTCGTGTATAGTGTGAAATGTGAACCAGAGCTAAACACGCCTGTGTCAGTTTGTCACCTTGTTCTATTCTAATGAAACAAGTCTGCAGAGCTCTTATAGTAATCAGCTGTCAAGCGCAAACACACAGACAGACAGACAGCCAGAGAGACAGAGAGAGACAGAGAGAGACAGAGAATGAGAGAGAGAGAGAGAGAGAGAGAGAGAGAGAGAGAGAGAGAGAGAGACTGAAAGAATGAGTCCAATTTACAAGAAAAGATGGACCTTGAGAAACCCAAAGACAGGAAAATAGTGGAGGAGTATAATAGGAAGTAGAAACGGATGAAACGGTTGGGACAAAATGAGCTGGTGGTTGGGTCTGACACACAGTGAAGTATTACGCATTCTCTCTCTCTTTCATTATAGATGTTACTTCTTGACCTTTTTTTTTTAGAAGATAAATACCAGTTGTGACCTCATTTTAATTCTGCAGATTCCAACTTATTTGCACTAATGAGACAAGCTAATTTACAAAATACCAACCTTTTAATATGGACCGATGAACATATTACCTTAAACCTAACCAAGCAAATGCATTCAAGATGAAAATCCTGAAGACACATCGTGTTATGTTCTTAGCTGTTGTTTTATCTTCGTCTGTCACAGCTACAAACAGCACACAACCTAATAACAACTTAGTGTAGATAATATGCAGATTTGCTCCACTACCACTAGGGGGCAGGCAAAGTCAAGATAAAGTATTCTGAGCTTGAGTCTTGGGCTCAGAAAACATAAAAACTAACGAAACTATAACAAAAGTAGTTTATTGTTTGATTTTTTTTTTCATTATACTGCACCTTCAAAATCAATGTTCTATAAGTGAGAAAATAAAACAAACTGATGATAAACCAAACTACATACACTATTCCATGTTTAAACTGTCTCTCATAGCACCTTAAGCAGGCCCACAATATTTCATTTCGTAAATGTAACTGCAGCTCAAAATAACTGGAGGTTAGCTGAAAGCCACTTTGAAGTTGGAGCAGTTTGTACATCTAGGGAAAAAAAATTCTCATGGCTACCCAACCAGTTCGCATTGCAGAATACGGCTGTGTGAAAGAGAGAGGGGAAAAATCTAGAGAAAAAGACTCTAGATTTAAGAGTCCACTTGTCATTACATGTTGAACATCTGTGTGTTTATCCACCTGCTACACTACAAATGCCCTCTAATGTCCTTGCTTTCTCTGAACCACATCTGACTGGTGTGCTCTGTGGCCCTGCAGTGGTTTGAACCACGCAGGGCAGACCTACACACGACTGACACAAGCAAGCACCACAAATACACAAACATACACAATCCAAACGCGGGGTTAAGAATAGTTCTGTTAGTGTGGGCTAACTGCCAGAGGCATCTGTGTAATGGTGAACGTCGGTTTCTGTGTGTGTGTGCGTGATACATTCCTAGATTCATTCCTTTACTTGTGAGTCTGACGTGTGCCTGTACGTGCATGAAAAACAAAATATCTCGCCTAATTTTTTTTTTTTTTGCTTAATTTCCAGTCTCCTTTTTGTAATCTTCACAACTGCAAACTGCGCCTCTGTTAATCTCTCCACCTTAAATAACTTACTTATTCCCCAACAGGATCAGTATCGAAGGTTATATCGACACACCGCTAGTGTTATTTGATAATAGTTTGGATAAGCAGATGCTGAGGACATGAGCGAGAATTGATGTTCTCTGATTAAACAAACAAAGCCACACATAACTCACCAGTCTCTCCACCTCTTGCTCACGGAGTCTCTCCTCCTTTTGGCGTTGGTGGTAGTCGGTCAGTTCTTCCTTTCCACTCAATGAGCTGATACTCCCTCTCCGTTCCCTGAAACCACCTGGTGGGGTCACTCCTGCCTTTCCAAATGACTGCCTCCTCTCACCTAGCCCCATCCCAGGATCCAGCCCTGCCTTCCCAAATGAAGACCTCCTCTCTCCAAGTTCGAACCCTGACAGACAATTAAGTTCTACCCCTCTCCTCTCCCTGTCCCCAAAATACAGCTCCATTCCTGGTGGCACTCCTCGACTGGCCAGCTGTTCCAGCTCCAGAGTGCTGGAACTTGTGGAGCTCACAGAGCTAGTGGAGGTAAGACTGAGTTTTTTGGCCACACGAGGCGAAGAGGAGCCCCCTGACCTGGATGGGATGGTCACATCGGGTGGGGCAGTTATGGAAGGGAGTGGCGGACTCGTGGAGGTCAAGGTTTTAGGGCTGGAGAGGCAGATAGACAGAACGCCTTCCGCCTGAGTTGGCTTCTGGTTCATGTTGGAAGACAGCATGATAGAGTTGCTTGTGTTGTGATTCAGGTCAGAGTTGGCATTCTGGTTGTTGTTGTAAAGGTCTTTGCTAAATTTGTGACCCCCGGCAACATCAGATCGCCGTGGGGGCAGCGTTGACAAAGTCAGGCCTCCATTGTTGTCACGAGGGGATGGAGAGGGACAGAGGCGTGGTAGCGAGCGACTGTGACCTCCTCCCATCATCCCACTCAGTGAGCCTGCAGAGTATTTCCTGGTTCGACTGCTGGGCAACGGGTCTTGGTTGCCATAGCTACGGCGGCCAAGACGGGGACTTGATGGCATGCTAGTTGCACCACCTGTTGATGGAACGCAGGATGAGGAAGAGGAAGGAGGAAGCGGGAGGGCCAAGCTATTGCTGCCATCAACAGAAATAGAGGAGCCTCCGCCATTCCACGCGGACAGTAAAGTGGAGGAATTGTGCAGCCGTCGACTGTTGCTGATGCTCAAGCTATCCTGGTTGCGACCCGTGCGAGAGGCCAGAGAAGAAGGATCTGATCGTCGTCCAGGGGAAAGAGGGGGAGGAGTTTTCAAAGATATTGGTGGGCGATCAGAGCCATAAAAACGCCTTGCATGTTCCTGATAGGCTGATGAGGCAGGACTTGTAATAGGTGTCGTCGGAGGTGACTAAAACAGAATAAAAAATATATAAAGAAACAATTAGGAATAACTAAAAACAGTCTTAATATCTAATACATAGAAAGTATGGTAGAGGCAGAGGCATAAAGTGAAGATAATTGTGAAATATTATATAAATAGTCATAAAACAAAGTTTTGTAACACAATGAACAATGTGGTAGCCCAGGACAATGATGAGCCCTGGTTAGCCATGTTTGGTCTTCTGGATAATGTGTAAAGCCTGGTTACACATGCTTAGTCCAAAAAAAAAAATATCCAGGCTAAGCATACAAACTCTACAAGCTCAGCCAGAGCATGACATAGGAGGCAGAATACTAAATCCTGATGCAGAGTTTAATCATGGCTGACCTGTGTCACACTGAAATAGGACGGGTTGGCATTCCCATTAGCCCTCAGACTGTTCTCCAGGGCAATCTTCTTGCGCTGCAGGGTGTCCATCAAATCCCGGAGCTCGGAGGCAGATCGCATGCCCCTTGCACTGCTGGTGCCGCCCACCACCGCATGGCTATAGTCACTACTAAACTTCAGGTAGTCTGAAGGTGGGAGAGAGGTAAAATGAAAATAGAAATTAAAATGGACAAAATGGAAAACTGATATACAAAAACACACAGTGTAGAGAAATCAAACAAGGACAGATACAAAACAATTGGAAAGCAGTATAGCTGGGAAAATTGGCACAGATGTATAAAGACATGGATGGACATTTTCTTCTGTCCAGTTTGTGGGTAAACAAGAAATAAATGACCAGTGACAGGAAAAGAACAGAGAAAGAAAGCGAGAAGTAAATGGAAATTAATGGTGGCAG
>KV751334.1:3922059-3933477 GCA_001698575.1 Mola mola
CAAACCCAACCCAAACAATCCACAACTGGCAGCAAATCACCCAGAATAGGCTTCAACTCCCACAAACTTGCACTGGATGCAAATATACTCTCACACAAAACCGTCCATTAGGTCCAACACAAACATTTTAACTCTAACTTGAGTTCAGCTGCTCAGAGTAGGATTTTGAGAAATGAAAAAGACCACAGAATATTCCACAATACCCTCAAGAGGCCCCCCGCCCTTTCTAAGGTCTTTTATTTAGCTGTTTCAACAGTGATGGGGTCTTTTTCCAAACCTCGGCTGAGTCAGTTTTAACTTACTTCCTCCTAAATCTTACTAAGCCAAAAAAACATTTTTACTATTTTTTTTTTTTTTTTTTAACAAAAAGCCCTTGTTGCAATTTTCTGCACAAAATTCCAATTCATCCATCTATACATTAACTACTGCTTTACATGTTAAAGGGTTATGTAATCTATTATCCATCTATCTATTATATTATCTAATCATCAAAACACAAGTATACACACTTAGGTAAGAGTGAGCAATGTGTCAGAAGTCTGCCAAGTGCCTTCTAATACGTCAGTGGGTTTATGTGGAAAAGACGCTATTACAATGTTCTGAGACCACCCAGTGTTTAACTGCCACACATACACACTCAAAATATTTTCCACAACATAGCTCTGCCTAAGAGACACACGAGTGTCTCCATGTGAACATACTGTATGTGTTAAAATTATTTTAATTTTAAATGACAAATTTCAGCCACTGCTGCTTAGTTGAGCTGTATAGGAAGAGCAGTAGTACCTAACAACACATGTCACAGCTGAATATAAGCCCGTGTGAGAAAAAATGTCAACCCTTACATGGTACGGAGAAATGGGGCAGAAAATTATAGACATCATAAGAACCAGAAATGCGCGCACACACACACACACAGGCACACACGTGCAGCGTGTTTGTGTCCATAAATGGGCAGAGTTATAAAGGAGGACTGGCGCTCAACAGCTCTGACTATTCTCCTTTGTGCCCTGCTTGTTCTGCTTTGTGTGGGAGCTCTCTCTTTAGGTGCACATTTCAGGGTGTGAGTCTTGACAATCTGGAAGATAACAGTGAAGACTTTGGCGGCCTGATATAGAAAAAGTGCAAAGTATGGGGGAGTACGTGTAGGAGGCAGATGATGGATGTGATGCCCATGTCTAGGATTTTACAGAGCAAGGAATCCACTGATTATGACACACACACACACACACACACACACATACCATGCTCACAGCCTGATCGATCACCAAGGGGACCGCAGAATCCAGCTGTATCAGGTGGTCAATATGTTTTCAATTAAAGTGTTAGCATACCTGAAATACCGGCTCCCATCGTAGCCTCACAAACTCCAAAACTCACACACCTTTCTCGGTCATATCATCCTGTAACTTTACCCTGAGATCGCCCACCAGGGGATGTGAGCAAAAACATCAGGATAATACGCCGATGAAGAAGAGGCGAAAAAGCAGACTGTGACGAGGGAGGGGGTGGAAAAGGAGATGGTCATTTGGCAGAACAAAGACACAGGAGAGGAACAAAGAATAAAAGACAGGGATCAAGTGCAGTTCAGAGTTCAGAGGAGGGGGTTTACCAGAGCTTTTTTGTGTGTGTGTGCGTGTGTGTGTGTGTGTGTGTGTGTGTGTGTGTGTGTGTGTGTGTGTGTGTGTGTGTGTGTATACCTGTGTTGTAGGCTAAAGCGGACACAGGGCTCTTTTGTGGAAGCATGCTCTTCATTCTGCTGGCTTCTTCAGGATGGTTGAACCGGAAGAAATAAGACTTACCCAGACACAGGGAATAGCCTGGAGAAAAAAAGCATGCAATATATATGTATTTATATCAGTACAGCTACACAGGGGTGTAATCTACTACTACTAGGTGAAGTGTTATACGGGCCTGTAATTACTGGCATTTGTGTTTAAGTGGCACATACATCATTAACAAACTCTTACAGACCATGAAGATATGTTTGTGTATTGGGAAAACTACGTATGTATGAAAAGGTAACTGCAAGCACAGCATTAAACTTGTGTGAGCCTGGCATATTTATTCACAGCCAGACACACACTTGCATAAGGTCATGCTGAGCCAGATCACTGCAGACCACAGTGTTTGCTCTGGCCATCAATTAGGCCAAGAGGGCCAGGTATCAAACAAGATGTCAGGGTCACAACCTTTGTAATACACACAGTCAGCCACAGCTGTCCAAATACCTCAGAAGGGAAGGGAGAGAGACGGCAGCGCTGGTGTGTGACGCACAGACACACACACACACACACACACACACGGACATCTGATGCAGCAAAAGAATAGAAAACATTAGACTGACATACATTTTGAGAAGCGGGTGCAGGACAGAAAAACAAAAGAGGACAAATGTCTTTCCTCTCTCCGTTCCATCAATGTCCATGCCTAAAGGAAGAACGTTGAGATAAGCACTGAAGTCGAACCCTTCTGTGACGTTAGGATGTGTGTGAATGGCGAGAAAAGAACCTCCTTCATAGCTCCATTACAGTTACATCAGATTCCTTGGACCTGAAGTCAGATACAACCACTGAAGCAAGAGGGGGATAGCGAGAGGGCAAACGGAAAAAGAGTGAATGGAAAAATGTCAAAATTGCTTTTCTCTCATTCCCCTTCCCTCACTTCCATCTTTCTTTTTCGCCTTTTGTTCACATGCAAGTCCACTGCCACAAAGACCTTCACTTTTCTTCACCTTCAAAGTCACCAAACAACCGAAGTGGAGATGAAAGTGAAGCTAATAGAGGTCATACCCGTCTAAACAATACTTTAGAGGGCCTAGAGAGCTTTTCATGCCAGCAAAGCTATAATTTCTCAGCACAGAGGTAAGACTGGAGGGCAGTTGTGAGGTAGATCTAACATTACACACATGAAAACAGAGTCCAAAGAAATGATTAGTGTACACAGCTGGACTATTGGACTGGGTCAAATACATACTCATGTAAACACAATCTTGCAGGCTCAGGCACAAAGTGTGACGCAGAAGAGAGATCACAAATTGGTTGTCTTGTGAGTAACAGGAGACAAACACACACACAGAGGTCACATTAAGGCTAATGTGAGCAAAATTTATGATAATATGGGTTCCTCATTATTAAGTGCATGTAGACAGAATGTAGAGTACACGATGTAGCTACGTGTGAACATTTCTTGAACTGTATCTGCTTAACTGCTCGCAGTTACTCATAGAATTTAGAGGCATGTGCGCACACACACTATACCAGCAGTCAGCTCTTGTGAAAATCTAATTTCCTAGCCTCAATAGCCCACCATGCGCCACCTTTAAAGCACATGCTTAAGTGTGTCGTCCTTATTTGTTCGCATCCCCCCGGCCTCTTTCTAATTTCCTCTTAAGGCTCCTTGGCCAACAAAAAGCTGCTAACTAATCCTTTTCTCCTTCCCATTTTCAACACACACAAATACTGGCAGCGTGTGTTTGTTTTTTGTGACAGAGAAAGAGAAACAAGCAGGGAAAATTGAAAAACAGTAGTTTATGATTCAGCTTCCTCTTGCTCAGTTATTATGGATATAAAGGAAAGACTTTTCCTAATCCTACAACCAGCCTGTGATACAAATATAACAGTATCCTTCATCATCTTAACTGCCTGCACACAAACTAAGGTCTAATTCAAATTCTGCTGTCGTAAATAACACAATCGCAGAAGCCCACTCCGCTCAACACACACAAACTCGTCCTTCACGAGTTTGTGTGTGTTGAGATTTCCTCCAATGCCAAACCATGTTACCCCCCGACACATACATAAACACGAAATTGGAAATATGTCCGCCTGTCCATTTATAGGATAATTTAAAGTTTGTGATCTACAAAGTCAGACCTCAGAGTCTTTGAGGACACAGATGTAAGAGCTAAACAACGTCTGGAGTCAATTTCTGTTCCCATGTAGATAGATCGGAGCCAAACTACTTTCTTACCGCAATGTTATGAAGGGGAAACTCCAAACTGTTTCTCTGTTTTGTTAACATAAGTGCAGGAATTGCTAAATGGAGCCTGTAAAGTGGGAATGAAAAATAAACCAATTACAAGGATCACATGTTGATGAGATCTACCTGCTAATTGGTTTGACGTGTCAGACAAAAGTATCAAAGTTCTGATTATCTTTAAATGGTTGCCTTCAAATCTTGCTATGACCCCTAAAACCCATCAGATACTGGACTAAATACGAATACATTTGTTCATGAAAAATGCACACACACATGTCCCAGGGGGAGTGTAAATTGGCCACAAAAACCACAAACCAAACCTCTTTGGGTACAAAGGTCCAGCATCAACATCCTAAAAAAAACAGACTGGTGTTTCTCAAGGGAGTCGGTATAGATAAGTTCAGTCAGTTAGTCACACTTTCTTTCTTTTCCTTCTTTTTTTCACACACATACACACAAACACAAACACACAACATCTGGCTTCTCTAAGGCTCAGCATAAATCTCTTCTCTGCTCCATCTCAAATCTTATCAACAAATCGGTCAAACCCTCTTCTATAGTTAGTGGGGATTACAACCTCTAATCTACCAGAAAGGAATAAAGGCTAACACAAGCACTATGCAAACTGATAACAAATGACACAATTTTCATTTATCTGAGTTATAACATACAACTTTAAAAAAACACTAATGTGCTAAGAAAAAAAGTAGGCAAAAGACAGACTTGTGAACACAATACCATCCGGAACAATGAAGCAGGTTTTGCTTTCAGGTGTCAGGTGTCAGGTGTCCTGATCACTGTGCCTGTCCTCATGGCTCTGGGCTACTTCTTTTCCTCACACAGCTTGCAAAATAATGCCTGACCCTAGGGCACATACCGAGTATATTCAAATGTAAATGGTGCAGGCATCATGACAATTTAAAAGTGCCACACCAACATCTGGCTGCAAATGAGAAATATAACTTTGACCACTCAGCTCACACCTGCTCACCTGCTAAACACTAAGCCATATGGAGCTGTGCTTTACAGCTTTCCACTGTTAAAAAAATGCAAAGGTTAAAAAGATTTACATCAGGTCAGTGACTTCGGCCTCGTGTCTCCATTGATCTTTGACAGATGGTAGGTAGTTGTCTCAGGGGGGGGGGGGCTCTTGTTTTCTCAAAGGAAAATCAATAATTATCAGCTGATGAGCTAATGCTGTAAATGCTGTTTATCCTGGTCGGTAACCGTCTGCTCATGTAAATGTCAAATAAGCCGAAGGGTCCAATGAACAAATGTTTTCGACTGATGGTGGGAACAACACAAATGCTGGACTGAGAGCAACCAGGTCAAAGATCTCATGAGGAAAAATGTGTTCGACAAACAAACAAATACTTCGGCCAAAGTGTTGTAATCTAAGCAACATCATTTGGCCACCATTTGTGTCACAGTGACATTTGAGCACACACATCATATACAGATTATACGGTCCTGCATATAGTTTACATAGACAGATAGACAGATACAGATGAGAGATAATTGTGCATTTAAGTAAATAAATGTCTAAAAACGACAGCCCACATAGATAAAAGCTAGCATAAATGCATAACACACCTTTTGAGTTCCATTCAGTGAGTTCTTATAATGGCAGGAAAAATACTATTTTCTTCCTTTCAATGTCTGAGGATCATGACAATGATTTCTCACAGAAAATAAAAACAAAAAGAGATAAACGTAGCTACACTCTGGCCAGTGCCCGTGTTGATGTTTGCGTCCCTCCCCAGCGTATCGCCGCCTCCCCCGTCTTCAGTCCGTGTGGAGGAAAGTTTCTTGATTTACCATCCACTAGGCTGAGTCCAGGACTGTACCATCCTGTCAGGACTGGGGGAGGAGTACCAAAATCTAAATTTATGAGAGCAAACTATTTTGAAAAATTCCAAGAAACGAATTCAATACCAAATGTTAACTACCATATATATTGAATTGAGAGCAGAACAACACAATTGCAAGGAATTTGAACACATGTGAATAATCTCATATAACGTCTTCACTCCTATCTGCAGTGGTAGGTTCACGGGCTTCCAGACGGTGAGGTATTTGGTAGACGCCCCTTCAGCGTTTCTTTGTCTACCTACCTACTTTTCTTCTCCTTTCTTTTAAATACCTTGCACTGCCTCAACCCCCAACCACTTGGAAGATAGAGATGGGTTGTAAAAGGCAGGGTTTTATGGTATTCAAATTACAAATTAATTCAAGAGGTCATTGGATATAAAACAACCAAAGAGAGGAGGTATGGAGGAGGTTTGAGAGTGTACTGGACAGAGTGATTGACTACAGATAAAGGGAATGAAGTTGGAAAGGAAAGTTAACATTGCAGAGTAAATAAGAAAAGGGGCATCGCCCGAGCTTCGGTGGTATTGTCTGTTTCTGTCAGATAGTTTGTCATCTGCAAACATTTTTAACACAACACCAACCCACTGATAAGGTATGCTGACGTGTATGGGAGAAAGAAAGAGCTGTTTTGTTTCGTTCCACATCTGGATTTGCATTTGCTAAACTGCCGTGAATGCTGGGGAATTGATTTTTATATCCAGACTCCATTGAAGTGTGGTGATAGTTATGGCTTTAAGACTTATGGTAAATATTAGACCTAAGAAATAAGAAAGCATGTAGTTGTTCTAAAGCTTCTTCTTCATTGTAAATGCTATTGCTAATGTTACATAAACATTTTACTAATCAACTAACTTTTCCGGTAAGTCAGTAGTGATGCTTACATGACCCAAACAGAACAGATCTATTCCTAAAAATCTGGATAATCATCTCCAGACTGCCTCACAGTTTTGGAAATGTGTGTGACTGGATTGTGGTTACTAACTCAAGTCTCTCTCTCAGTTTTTCCAAACCATGCCCTATTGACTTTTATTTAACCCTTTTTTTCTCTTTCAGTTCTTTTCCCCCACCCCTGATACTCGCCTTGTGTATGTAGACACAACAAAAGGTTGTCAATATTTGAATCAGCAAAGCCCAGCGGGAAGATAAACAGGCCTGTAAATATTCAACTTAAAATGGCCAGGCTACACATGGCACAGTAGAAAGTAGAAAGGCTTAGTGTAATGAATGCACCACTAAGGGAGGATAGACAAAGTGATGGAAAACATTGGAAATTGTTGCTGAACCAAAAAAAGTGAAAACTGGAGAGTTGTGCAACTGAAAAGGGCATTTGGGAGTAGAGAGAGGGGAGACAGAGATAAAGAAATTTGGACAGCCAAAGTGCAGACACATGCACATGGGCACAGGTGGACAGAAAGATAAGAATTGGAATTTGGGATGCTACTCTGTGTTTGTAGGCATGTGCAACTTTTCTGCAGTATAGATTTCAATCTATCTGCTGCAGTTACTGGAAGCTGTGACTCATTAGAAGCTTGCAATTCCAAACCCCTATGAATTTAACCAAAGTTAATCACTCATGCACACAGTACTTCAAAAACACACACAAACATGTGGAAATGTTTTTGTAACGGTAGCCCTACACGTTTATGTGAAAATACGCATACGGAAATATACCATATACCCCTTTTTTCCATGCAAAACACAAGCCTGATATTAGCTGTACTCATATGACTCATACACACACTGAAAGGAATGCAAGTTAACCAACCACAAACTAAGCACTCTTCTGTCTCTCTTTCATACACACACACACATCAATATGAAATACTGAAAAAAACAACACTGATTCCAAAAAAAGTTAGGATGCTGTGTGGATCCTTAAAAAAAAACTGATTCCAATCATTTTCACAGCCCCCTTTGACATGCGCTCTATTTAAATCAATCACACAATATTATCAATTGTTGTAGAACTTTAACTCCACTTCTTTCACTGATCAGTAGGTGGCAATATACCAGCGCCTCTGGGCCAAGACCATTTGGATAATCTACATTTCTCTTTTGTGTGTGCATGATCTATCTTACCCTGTGTGAGTGGTGTGGGCACAGTGACCTGAACTCCATCCAGACTGCAGAGGTTATCACAGGGGTCCAGAGTCACCACCCCTCCTGTGTTATGTGCAATGATGAGAAAGCAGGGGATCATTATGCCTCCAATTCAAAGTATTCACCATTACAGTTTTGACCTGCAAATTAATGGCTGACTTCATTATTTGCTTGCTATTTCCGTGCTGAAAGGGAACTTCAAACCAAAACACCTATTTAAATCAAAGCTTTGGTCTTTATGCACAGTAGTAATTACAACGGCTGTATGTCACATAGACACAAACAACCTCAAGAGAGTCATCAATCACTCAGTTTCTCAATCTTCAAAGATCATTTTCTTTTACTCAAACAACACACCGTACTCACAGACATTCAGGTTAATAGTCTCATGTTTATCATTAAACAATCTTTTTATGTGGTAGGTGGCAATTCTCTTCTAAATTATGTGAAAAATTGTTTTTTATATGAATGCTCCAAAAACCAGACCAAAACACAATCATCTGGGTTTGAGAAAATGCTTTAGATACGAGAATATTACTTCACTGGCAGGGTTGCGTCCACGACTGTATATTCACTGGATTGTTAAAGTAAACATTTGACATTATACATTAAAATAAGTTGTTGATTAAATTAATCAACATTGGACTTTGCACAGTGGATAAGGTGGGTAGTTCTTTAAAGACTATTGTGTTATTTAAGGGGTTTGCCAAAATTCTGAATTCATTTTGTAGTAAGTAACTTGACTTCAACCTTCATTGATGATGAGACAGTGCTCTGCCTCGATGCCAGACCCCTGGACAATGATATCCTGAGGAACTGGTGCATCTTCTCGGCCTATGCGGGTCACTCCTGGAAAAACAGGCAATATGCATGCAATCATCAGTAAAAAAATACTGGAGACATAGAAACAAAATCATAAGAACCTTAAAGGGGTGTAATGTGGTAGGGGTTATATAAAAGAAAATTAATCTAAGAGATGAAAAATCAAAATGTTGACTTAACAAACCAATCGGTGTTTGGACTGCTGAATGTTAAAATCCAGGTCAGCCCAAAGGCTTAAGTATCATCTTAATGCCACCCACTGTCAAACATATTGTTCAAGCCATAAGTGGCTAAAATGTGATCAAAGAGTAAAACTATTTACTATCTGCAGGCTATTGAATTATAAACAGCTGTACAAATGCGGCTCACGTGATCTTTAGATCTTTATATCTTTGCTTCTCTTTCTTTACTGGCATGATTTAGACTTGCAAACTGGAATAATTAAGCTGTGGTAGCTATCTAATGCAGCCAGCCACCAGAGGGTGATCAACATGCTTTGGCTTTGCTGTAGGGGAGCTCTTATTTTGGTTATCTTTATAAACAATCGATCGCTTGAATTGATATGAATCCTACTTCTTTGAGGAATGTGCATTTATTTCAGATTTCCAGGACAATACTTTCTGTTGTAGTGCACAGTAACATGAAACCACATGGTATGACTCATCTCTTTTCATTTTATAAGCTAGCTGTTTGGGTTGGCACAGTGTTGTTCTCATTTATGGCTGACTGTGGGTTCAGCCCACATGTTAACCACTAATTTACACCCCAGTGACAGTATATAATAAAATGTATATGCAGTGACTTGTGAAAAAAATGTGTTTTCTGCCTGAAGGACCCTAGTTTGAGGAAGGAGTGCTGGCTTCTTGTCTTGACTTCCTGCAACCCAGCATAGAGAATTAGGGTGCACTCACACTTGGCCAAGCTGTTCCGTGCCTTGCCTAAGCACAATTGCCCCCTCCCCGACTGGCCTGCACTCACACTGTTCTAAGAACAATCGTGACTGAGCCCGGTCACTTCTTATAATTACAATATCACGTTGACTCAGACACCACTTGTCTGCAACCTACAATGCTGTCTTGGGAGCCCTCCCCAGGTGGTTTAACCCTCATACATACCTGGGGCCATGTGATCCCAAGGTGCCACATGAAACCAGGGGTGAGGGGCAAACAGTCTGGAGTGATTCACACCTGGGCTCATGTGACCTTAACGACTCACATGATGCCTAGCCAGAGGATCGTCCCCCCAGGCTGGGTGTTTTCAACCACATCCTCATTTTTGGTGATTGCCTCCTGCCACTCTGGGTTAAATACCTGGGTTTCCCGCACTGACCCTCAGAACTGAAGAAGCCTTTCGGATGAGAGGCGAAACGTCTTCAAACAAGGTAAGAAGTCCAGTTGCTTCCTATTAAACACTCCAAGATTAAGATGACCTGGATGACTGAGAACCTTCTCGGACTTATCACGTTGAGAGAACATGACTACAACTTTATTTGATTTGTGGCTTATTTGGAGTCTTTTTGTTCAGATATGGCACACTTACACTGCAGATTTATCAATTATGCAACATGGCGATTGATATTTGTGGAGGCAGCAAGAAACAAGGGAGGCTTGGGTGGGTGCTTGCACTCGTGCATGAGCATCCGTACTGTGTTGAAGTAAACCTCTTCCAACTGTGCCAGGGTCAAGGAATCATGCCCTACTTAAGCACGGCACAGAGCGCTCACACTAGTCAAACAATCCAGACCTTGTGCGTCAGTCGTGCTTTGGCACGGTACGGACGGTCTAGTGTGATTGCGCACTTACTTTCCCCTATCACACTTCCCCACCTTTCCGAGTCACTGTGAAAAGCAATGGGAGGGACAGGAAACAAAGCACTAAAGTTTAAATAGACTGTTAAGGTCTGATTTAACTACAGGTGAGAGCTTTACATGTAATATAAAAATTGCATCCAATTTGAAAACTCCATAATGCTGAATATTGGCAAGAGATGTGGAGATGAATAGTTACAATATGACCTGGTTATCCTAACGCATGCAATATACAGTAGTTCCTTGCCTGTATGTGTGTGGTTACCTTCTTTTAGTGGCAGTACTGTGATTGCAATACTTAGCCTCCCACTGCCGAGGCTCACCAGGTGAGGTGTGGCTGTTTGGACCTTCAGCCCCTTGCCTGTGTCAATCAGGTCCAGAGGGGGAGACTAAAACATCAGTCCGAGTGGAAAGGTCATTTTCATACAGGATTTTGATTTTATCACTGTGTTCTTCATTTTCATAAAACTAGAAAATGCACAATGTTCAATTATTTTATAGTGATCTGGTTTTATCCTGAAAGGGTTTGATATACTGTACCATCATTTGCTGATAAATGACATAAAAAAAATGTATGCCTTTCTCATTCTCTCATCTTCTCTTACCTTAGGTTCTCTTGGAGACATCTGATCTGACTCAGGTTGGAACATCATCTCACAGTCCTGTAAAAAGAGAGGAGAGAAGGGAAAATCCAATTCAAACTACACAGATTTCTTATTTTTTTAATTATTTTTTTTTTATTAATCGATTATATTGTATATCCTACTTTGCACAATGATTGATTCAAGTATATATTATTGCTTTTCAGTATCTTGTATTGATTCTGAGCTTTTCAA
>KV751334.1:3938439-3952748 GCA_001698575.1 Mola mola
AGCACACTTTAATGTCACATATAAAACGCTGTTCCTCTCTGTCATTCGTCCACATACTAAACGTGGATGCATGTGTTTTGTGTGGTCTGTATGTGCGTGTGTGTGTGTGTGTATGTGTTTTGGGGAAAACGTTGCAAGCCGATTACCACAATTTGACCTTGAAACATCCCCTGCCATTGTTCTCCAACATGAACTCTCTCACTCCTTTGCACTTGATAGTCACAGGAAAGAAACTTTGCAGATGACTCAGACTTAAAATTCTATGGAAGGTGTGTGTGTCTTGGGAAAAGCCCAGACTACCTTCTCTGCCATGTGCAGGGGATCAACTGATGTTTGGGTTTCCGAATGGCCGGATATGACTGAGAACCAGATAGGGAGAGTGAATATAGAGGTACATATAATCCACATTAGTAACATAGCTCACAGGGGGGACTGAACTGTTACTGCAGGACAGGAAAGAAGAGGGGAGAAAGATTTTGAAATAGCTAAGGAGACAAAGTGGACAGGGGAGTCGGGAGACAAAGAGTAGGAACTGGAGAAAAACACCTCCAAACACAACTTAATTTACCATATATCAACATTCATCGCATCAAATACAGCACGAATAGGAGGAGGTGGGGTGGGGATGGGTTTAGCAGTTCGCAGATAAAGCAGGAGGTTAAAGCATAAGTAGTGCACCCTGCATGAGATTTGCCATTTGAAAGCATAGAAGCTAATGAGGGCTGACTTTCAGATCATCTGTGTTAGCTAAGATTGTGAGTGGAGTTGACTTCCGTTGCCTGAACTAACCCAAATATCCTAACACAACATAGTGCAGAAATACTATTAAATTGTAAGGGAAAAGATGATTCCTTGAAGTGCAGCATTGTAAGGTTATATTGTATATTGTAGCTATTATTTGATAACAATGTGGGTACGCTATGATGGAAAAGCCATGTATACTCATGTTTCCCACCTTTTTTAACAGTAGCTTATAGCATTCTGATGCCAATATTGCTGCAATGAACCCATATGTTGAAAGTTAAACCTTGTCTAAAATCTCTTATGTAATACTCTGTGTGGTACAGTAATATTCAAATGATCCTAAAGACACAGTTGAGCTGCTATCAGAGCACTGCTATGGTCTGACCCACCAAAGACAAATCCACAACCCGATATTTACATGAGGAAATAGAGCCACATGCAAAACATGTCAAGTGACAGGACCAACTCTCCGTGACCAAATTATTTCGGTATGTCTCTTCTTCACAACATGATTCAAAGACCAAATCTAATGCCACACTGTCACACACACTCACATACCACAGTCTTCACGTTAAAGAGGTGGGAGGCAGTGACACTAAACCGTCTCATGCTGTCCCTTGGACTGGTTGCTGAATATTCATGTTTAAGCAACATGAATTCCCTTTTTCTACAGTAGCCAGAAAACACAACCCAGACTCAATGGATGTTGCCTTTACAGTAGCTTACTTATTATTGAGATGGTTCCCTGTTTTATATTCATGATTATATAAAATGTTTTTGGATTACAATTAGTGTTGAACTGCATTCGTCAGATAATCCATTTTTATTCTAAACTAGTTTCTTGAGCGTAAAAATAGGACAAATTTCCTTAACCCATACTAGAGAATTAGGCAAATCACTCCAGTTGATAACAAATCCTCAACTTAAAAACAAATCTGTGCATTGAAAATGACAATTTTCAATGCACAGATTTGTTCACGTAAATAGTACAGTGGTGTCCACTGAATTGTTGTTAGCAGCCAAAGTTAATCACACTGTTAATGCATAGTAAGTAGCTTGATTTTTTTTTTAAGTACAGTGCCTGACTACTTTGTTAAATGTACTCAGTTACAATGAAACACTGTGGAGGTTTAACCTCGTATTTAGCTTTGCTTGCTCTAGATTACCAGAAGGTTTTGTCAAATCACTGAGTGTGTTTGGGTTTAATGAGGAATGGCTGCAAATCACTAGGATTAAAAAATATATAAAACGTTCCACATAGGCACTCGGCAGGTATGTGCATTTATTTTATGTGGAATCACTTACAGTGCGTCTGTATTGCTGTTAACTGAGCACTCTATGACAGTGTCCCTGAAGCAAGCAACATTGCATAGAATTTACTGAAAACAAAAACTAAAATCAAAGTCTGATAAGATTTAGTTTAAATCGCTCACTGCAAAGAACTCCCTAAACCACGGATTACACATTAGTGCGCGTTGAGTCCGCATTAAATGAGCTTAAATAAACCAGTTAAGCGTCTGAAGAAAATGCGATCTTAAAGTAAATAAATAAAAGGCCCCATAGGATAATACGCTTACCATCATTGAAGTTGGACTGGCCACTTGTGTCATCGCGCGGACAGGACGGCCACAAAATTACGCAGCTGTTCCAAGACCCCGAGTTGAAAGACCAGACAAAAATCCCAATATCCTATTATTTCTCCCAGTGCCTCTTTCTTTACGGCGAGTACATTCCCTGTGCAGCATGCGCAACCTGTGGACGTCGAAGAAGGACGTTCAGCCCTCTGTCACATTCACACACACACACACACACAGACAAGCTCACAGACAGGTTTGTGGCACTAGGTCAGCAGCTGGAGGTGGAGCTGGAGGGGGGGACAGGGGGAGGGAGTCTCTCTCTCTCTTACTCACCCACTCAAACCCAGAGAGCATAATGTGCAGGTGTTACACCTCCACCTGAACTTGCCCTCTCAGAGAGGAGGGGGAGACAAAGAGAGGCAAAGAGAGGTCTTTCAGTCCTACTTGGCCAGCAAAGATAAGAAAGCACCATAAGTGGCATTGCTTTGTCCTGGACAATTTGCCAGTTCATTACAGGGCTGACATACAGAGACAAACAACCATCCCACATTCACACTTATAGGCAATTTAAAGTGACCAATTAACCTAACCCCCAGTTTGCATGTTTTTAGACTGTGGGAGGAAGCCGGAGTACCCGAAGTGAACCCACGCAGACACAAGGAGAAGATGCACTCCACACAGAAACGCCCTGACCCAGGAATTGAACCCAGGACCTTCTCGCTGTGAGGCGACAGTGCTAACCACTCTACCACTGTGTCATATCAGTTAATGATATTACAAGAGGAATGCATTCTAGTTTACCTTCACAGGGCACATCACTGTCCTGATACTGAAGATTGTGACTTATTCATTCTGAGAAAAAAAAGAAATGCACAAATTGGTACAATCCATGTCACCCTGGAGTATTTGGATTCAGTGATAAAGGACAATTGAAGAATTTAGCTTTATTAGTAATAAAACACTTGGCCGACGCTGAAAAGAAAACAGTGACACAGCACATTGTTACACCATACAGTGTTGTTTGTGTTTACACTATAACAACAGACACTTCTTTGTTTCCCAGTTGATGTCGTTATGTTGGCATAGAACGAGGATTACAACATACAAGACAGTACTCAATTTAAAATGAACCACAGCATCACTAAGGAACTATTGAGAGTAAATACAGTATCACGCAACATAATTGTAATACTTGGATGTATCAAAGTCACAATATAAAATAACCCAGCTGTAGTGGGGATAAATTAATGAGGAAATACAGTTGTATCGTAGTAAACAGGAGTAGATAAATACTTGTGTTTACCTGTATTTTTTTTTTTTTTTTGTTGTAAGTTTTGGAAATCAATCAATGGAGGCACATGAATCATGGTCCAGTTTTGCTTTTATTCAGTTTTAAACAACCAACACACAAAAAACATATTTCCCAGGATGGCAAATAACAAATTTTTCTAACTACTATGAAAATATTTTAGTTTAGAATGACGCTTACATGGCTTTTAACTCCATCACACCTAGCCTTACAGCACAAGCTGTCTATATAATTATATGCCATACTTTAAGAAAGCAAGTGAAAGACAGACCCAAATCTAAATGCTTCTCTGACGAGAATAAATCAATTTGCCAATAAAGTCTGCAAATGAGTCACTGACTCAACAAAAAAGAAAAAAAAAAAAGGTATATAGGAAAATATTGATTCTGAATATTTCTGTAGTTCAACCTTGAAACATGCCTTATGCAGTTAACATGCTTCAGCAAATTTATCCTTGTTTTTTCTGATTTGGCACATGGGAAACCATTTGTAAGCTGTGGCAGGCCCCTCTTAAGTTGTGTGCTGTTATGTGCACCATCTGAAAAATCTCGGTTACATGTACAGTCTGGCATGAGTCTGAAAACACCATGCGGGCACAGGTGGTTTGCCAGCAGTTCTGTATCAGTGAGTAATTGTATTTGCCAGAGGTTTGTGCATTCTCCGCAGTTCATAACAGAGGTTACATGAAATAACGACGGGCCATATACAGAACCGTAACCCAATTTAAGTCATTAAAGGTTTTGTTAAATATGCAGTGACCACAACTAAAGTGTAATGCACAATGTGTTCTCTGACTTGCGTTCATTTCCTGGAAACCCTAACCTTTGCCACTACCTGCCTATCCTAACCTTTCCTTAACCGTAACCCAAGTTGTCACCCTAAAAATTAATGATTCAGATTGTTAGTGACATATTGGGGACCCACGCACACACACACACACACACATACATAGACACACACTTGCATATCCACGGCAGGATTATCTAATCTCCCGGGCACTTCAAGGATCTCAGTGTGGATAAACAGGAAGAGACCTCGCATTGCGCACCAACACTTTGTCCATCGCTCTCCAGTGCTCACCGGATTTTTGTATCCACTAGCTGAGAGAGAGTAGAAGTTTTGAAGCCACAGACTCACAAATGTTGGGTTGGCACACTCGTAAAAACATGAATTTTCAACGTTAACTCAAGTGTCGTTGCTCTGTTTTTATAAGAAGAAACATTCAAGCTTGGTGGGAATGCAGCAAGAGAGGGTGTGCATTATAGAGCAGAGCAGTGGCAGTTTACTGGAAATAGTGCTGGACCTTATGACACATTGTTTGTCAGCACTGTCGAGCAATGTGAGCAATAGGTCTGAATCCTGAAACTAGCTTCCATATGTCAACATGGTATGTGAGCTTATTTGCTGAGCAGTCACAGGTACATCCCAGAGGCCTGGGAAAGGGAACAGCTAAATGTTCTCAGGATACTATTTGTCATGCAGTTTCTTTTAAATTTTTTTGTCAACTGTTTCCAAAAAGCATGAAGCAAATATGCCTCCTTCATTGCCTGCTATACAATGAGAGTTACTAAGATTTCCCAATGACCTCATCCTGTTAGCCCATGGCTTTGAGTGGGCCGGCTGAATGTTTGACAGCATTCCTGAGTGAATTCCACAACTCCCATGTGATTCCTAGGAGGCTGAGTGGGAACTCTGGATCTGTCTGGAGAGGAATTCTGCCATGTATTAGCAAAACCTGCTGTGAGACATTCAGTCAGACAAATCCTGCATCGTAGTTTTCAAACAACATAAATAGCCACAAAACTACCTATTGAATCACTAAGTTTTAGGCTGCTGTAAAAAAAAAAAGTGAATTTAAACCACTTAACAACACCAATCTGAATGGAAACCACTGCCAATATACAACCAGGACAGTTAATTTAATATCATTGGAATACTGGTCATCACCTATGGACGAGATGACTAGGTGAAACAATTCAACCTATGTGCTTTAAATAACACATTTTGATGCCACTGATGTTGCTTATGACTTAAGAGCTCAGATGCAGTTCAGGTGCATTGTCGTTTGTTCAATCAACCTGTCCTGTTAAAGGCAAGACCAACATGAGATAGCGTCACTTGTTATTGCAGCTGCCCCAATCCCATAGTCATCACGGTCTTAAAAGAGAACACAAACTAATCTGTGTGTATTGGATGTTACACAGTTGGTCAGCTCTGGTGGCTGACATCACTTAACGGCGGGGGTGTAACAGCAGCTAATTTAACTCCAACTCAGTTTACTCACCGGCGTATTTGCTCAATCGGGATACGTTGACATAAACAAGAATAATTGCACCCACACACCATGCAAGCCATTCGTGTGACGGTTACTGCCAGTGAAATGGCAAAGAATTTTGTTTCTTATTATGGACTGGAAACTGCAGCCTGTGTGTAGCTCCATCCGAAGCCTTGTAAAGTCTGCCTCTGATATATGTGGTAAAATGTCCCCGCTGTGTCCCCGGACTGTTTGCCACAACTCATGAGAATGAAATCACATGTGATGGGATATAAAGGGTAGAAAAAAAGTCAAGCATATAACTCATGCCTGTGGGGCGCAGTAGTTTTGGAGGGTTGTTCATCAGTGCTTGCGCCACTCCATTCACACAGTGTTGCTCAAATGACTTTTTATGGTTTGGCTTAATTACATCTAGACAAGCATGCTTGACTTGTATCTTTCTCCTTTAAAACTTTGGAAGTAAACAGTGATACAGTGGAGAGAGAGAGAGAGAGGACCAGTCCAAACAACAAAGGAATGTTCTCCATCACTCAGGGCTGCTGCGCTCCACTCTCCCACTTGCCCGTTGTGGTATGTGTAATTACTCCACAATTAAAGTGCCTGTGAATGTGTGTGTGTGCCTCGTGGTCCTTGGTGACCACACTCAGCCATGTCAACAATGTGCCCTGGACAGAGCAACCAATTTCTCACAAGTGAGTGAGGGAGTGTGAGAAAGAAAGGCTGAGTCGATACAGCAAGAAATCATTTTTACTTTGATGATGCGTCCGCTGAGAGGTGAGGCGGGGGGGGTTAAATATCTCCTTTTCAAAGTCCGCATTCTCCATTTGCAACGAGTCCAGCTGGACTGTCTCTCTGGTTTTATCATCTCACTTGTCCTCTCTCTCTCTGCTCTGACCAAACGGTGCACCGCTCTTTATGTCATGCATTACAGTCAGTGGGCTCACAATGCCGGCACAAACACAATAACTCACAGTGACGCAGATGCATACCCACACAAAATGCTTCAGACAACAGTTGCTATTTCTACATCCAGAATGGGTTGTTTTATTGAGCCAAGGGAGGACTTAACATATGCAGGAAATGGAAATATTGTACCGTGGATGCTTTTCTCCCTTTGCATACATAGTTGGCATCTATTTCTGCATTCTTATTGAGGCAGTGGGAAGGAAAAACATTGAGCAAAAACATGCTGTAAATATAAACATTTATATATATGTTAATGTTTGTGTGCATGGGTTTAATGGGAATTGTGGCACATGTTGCACACGTTTGGCTTCTTCCCCACAATTCCCCCATAAGCTGCCATCGCTTGCATCACAGATTAAACTATATAGTCCAACGACGCATACAGTTTTGGCACAGTGGCCTTCTCTTTAAACAACATGACACTCTGCTTAAGATAGAAATGAATAGACTGTATAAAACTGCTACTTGCACAGGCTGTATTTTTCTTACCTTTCTCAATTTACGCTTCCAGACACCACACATGAGCATTCAATATCCAAAGAGGTGTTGTTTTTTTCCGATGTTCACGAAAGACAAACAAATATGTCTAATTATTCCATCTTTTGGTAATTTGCTAAATAATCAGACAGTACTCTGGAACACATCTACACATCCACACTTCTTTTATCTTTCGAAAGCAGGGCCCTTTTGGCAAGTGACTGGTCATGTCTGGGGTGCACTATCAGCAAGAGGAAGCACCAAAAGGTAGGCGAAACACAGACTCTACAAATATTTGTTTCATACAATATTTTTTAAGTTAAAAACACTCAGGTGTCAAAGTAAATATCTACTGCATATTACCAAACACTTGCAAAAACAAGTTGAAGCATTTTCAGTGTAGTTAGTAGTGAAAAAAGCAATCTATTTCCTATATTTTTACATGGCCAATATTGTTGCATTGTATGGCCATTTTGAGCTTAAGTCCATACTGGTGTAATTTTCAAAGGTAAGACATGTTTTGTAAAATTTTAGAGCTTAAAACCCTGAAATAGGATAAAGGCTGTTTGTTGTTTGAGTCTAATTAGTGGAATTTGCATAGTCATGAAATGCAATGTAAACAAATTCCAGTGTCATCGTATTAACCATTTTCTTTTAAACTTCTCAATTCTTTAATAAAATGATAATGGTATTCCATCACAATAGAAATGTGTGCACAAGTTCTGAAGAAGTCCATACCGCAAACCCCTATAAATACAGTGTTTTAAAAAAGATTTTGGTCTATGCTTTCACCACAATTAAAAATCTGTGATTGCAGTTTTTGACTTGTGGAAACAATAAAAAGAAAAATCCCTGAGCCACGTGTTAATTGTCGAGATTACTCTGTTTCTACATGGTGACCTGTGCTGCTCTGCCATTATGCAGACACAATATGATCCTTGTCATCCCCAAAAAGGGGATATAGGGAGAGGAATCCAGAAATTAAACCAGAGCAGTGATATATTGATACTGATGGTCTTATGCTTAGAGTAAAAATGCCTCTGGTCCTGCCCTGTCTTCTCTGATCTCAGCTTCTTTCCCTCTTTTGGGGAACAGAGAGTTATTACAACCAAAACTCTTGACATTCACAACTTGAAGGTTAGTTGATGAGTTCTGTAAAACTTGTACTTCATTCTTGTGTCTAGTATCTGGCTCACACAGTATCCTTCTGCATGCACTGCTGCCGTGTCCTTGAGTAAGACAATGAAACATCAACTGAAGACATAGACATTTGTTAGCTGATCAAAAGTCGCTAATGGGATGTTACATATTTGTATTATTAAAAATCTGATTCCCAAAAAGCTTTTAGAAACAAAATTCCCTGGACTCCAGCATTATTTAAGCGGTATTAGCCAACATTGTTGGTGTTGGACGATACTGATGTTTGACTTCCAAACTCCCCCCGCACACATTTGTCATCTTGGTTTGTGGCCTTGTTCGGGCAAAAGCAGGTTGTTGAGCCTTATGACAATACTGGCAAAGTCAGTGAGCTCCACGAAGTCCGAAGTGATGATGTTGACCCCGTCAACCCCTGGCCTCTGAGCCTCAACCCAGGACATGATGGTTGGCAGGTTTCTAGAGCCACAAGTGAAAAAGAAACTGTGATAGAAGGCAAACAAGACATCCTGTGCCATGAAATTCAGTTTAAACTGAAAAAAAGTGAGTAATGTTTGTGTTTGTGTCTGTCTGCGAGAGACTTCCCAGCCACCACTGTCTTAAAATTACTGATATTGGTGCTTTGTATAGGCACACACATGCAGACGCTTTGACTCCATAGCTGTATCACTTCCAACACCGTTAAATTCTCCACTACCTTTGAGCCGCCAGCAGAACAAAACCAGGAAGTCAGAATGTTTATCCAGCGGTGATAAACAATCCTATTTCCTCCGAAGTGCAAAATTAGGCCACCTCCTGTCGCGCCAGGGCTTTATACCCCAGCACCAGTGCCTGTTTCTCTCACATGTAAGGGTCTGGTGGGTACGTACTCTAAGTCAGGATTTCCGCAGTCATTTCCACTTTAATATTGGACTTAGCAAAGCCAGATGACTGCTAAAGTTTGGCAAACAATTTAGTCCTTGCCTAGAAAATACAATCTCTTGTCTGAGTGATTAAATGTGTTTCAGTGTGTGTCTGATCCTCTGTAGTTTGGAAATGGATAAAGGGGATTAAATGTAAACCTTAAAGATATGAAGCATTGCAGTGAATGTAGAATATAGAAGAAGACATCTGGTTTTAGACAGAAGTCAGAGGTAGTCAATCTGTTGTATCATGATAGATGAACAACAAACAAACTCAGCCACACAGGTAATAACACCAAATTCTTCAGGATGGCAGAATACAAGTTGTAACAAGTATAACTTGTGTTAATATTTATTTTTTCACACACTGTGTCTGCTTTTTGCACCATTATAATAAAACAACAGTAATGATTTACAGTGGCAACAGGGTGATGCTAAATAGTTTATTATCATTTTTAAGCTTAAATATATCACAACTAGCATCCCCTATTCATGTCCAGGTGGACACAGGTTGAAGTGAATAAATGGGGTTGAGAGGTTTGAAGAGACATAAGCACATAAAACATAGGTATGCTCCATAAACCCAAAGCAAATCATATGCAACATTTACCACAACTACACAAAATGACAAAACAATTAATGAACTGTACGTCTACACATCTCACCCAGCCACTGACCTTTCGACCAAGTAGCTGCGCAGGCCCCAGACCAGGCCCTTTGCCACAGTGTTAACTCTGGGAGTGAGGATGGCCTGAGACACGTGGAAGGAGCCCTGCTCGCGTCTTTCCTTCAGGGTCGTTTCCAGGAACTACACAGGCGAATAATTAACACGATTGCATCTTAATGTGAGGGATTTTGAGACAATGTAAAATGTCTCAGAAGGAAAAGAGAGGTGAAGAGAAAAGGGATGAAAGGAAGAAGAGGACTACATTAACTATTCCTAATGGGTTGAAATATGATGGAATTACAGGTTTCGAAACAAAGAGAATTCAGAGGTTAAATTTACTCTTCAAGTCAAAGAAAGCTTTATTCTTTTCACTTCAACCCTTGAATTAGTTTAGTACGTTCGACTGTTTCTGACCTGTATGAGTTTGTGGGGTTCGGTGGTGTTCGCCCAGGGAGCGGGGATCTTGTTGCCAGGCCACATGGCAGAGATTTCCTGAGCTGACAAATGATGGTAGAACACAATCACCTGAGGACGGAGGAGAAAGTTGCTGGCAGTGAGTGTCTCCGTTTAAAAGACTGTGCATGTGGCACTAGCTTACTGTGTAATTATCCACATAGTCCAGTAGCATTGACCCTAACATCTACACACTATGTGCACTTTTTTGCATAAATACTCAATATTTCACCCATGTAGGTGCAAGAATTTTGTTTAAAATGGGGAAAAAAAGACCTTTGACTGTTCTTCTCTTTATCACGGTGATTTAACAGTGAAACAGTGCAACAGGTGTTTAGGTTTCAGTACACTCTCTCGCTCTCCTTCGCCTTTGCCAACTAAGCCAATCACAGATTAGGGTCAGATGAACAGGAATTCGAGACACAGACATGTGCCAAGAACCATGGAGATAACAATACTAAGATACAGGTGTATGTGGAGATTCAGCCATACCTATGGAGGAAAATGAAAAAAAAAAACAACACAAAAACAAATGAAGACAGATAAGAAACTGCAGGAACAAAAAAAGTGAGAGGAGGCGAAGATGTGAGGTTTTAGGGGAGAGGAAGAAATGTGGTGATAGAAGACAAAGAGAAATGGAAAAAGATAAACCAAAAAAAGAAAAGGTTAAATACCATGAAAGAAGGAGGGCTGTTTGGACGGTGGAATGCGCATTAATGGGATAATGCTCGCCACTAATTCCTGTCCAGCAAAATCGCTGGGATTATCTGACCACAGGGGTTAATTGGTCTGTCCACCAAACACACCTACATGTGTGCTTTATGCTTGTATACGTGTAAGTGCATGCACATATGTTGCATGTTTTTTCAGCCATTCACTCGCACATGCAAGTGCACACACATACAACAAATAGAGAACACACATTATAATCTATCACTGAGTAAAATCTGGATATGCAAATAGAAACTGAAGCGGATTTCTGGGATATTATTGATGAGCTATTCTTATTTTTGAAGCGTTTGTCTGATCCAACCTGGTATTTCTTGTCCCAGAGGTAGTCCAGTGTGATGGCCTCCACTGCACAGTTGTGACAAAGCCTGCTGCCAAACACTTCCTGCAGCATGTTGATCAGGTACACATGGTGCTCTGCATCCATTGCATAGTGGTGGTTAAAGTCAAGAAACACTACCTGTGTCAATCACACAACAAAAACTGTTAAGAAGCTGAAATCTATTGTCATGCTTATGCATCTGTGCTTTGACAAAAAAAAAAAACAACTTACAATACAATTTCAAAAGGATTCTCACCTCTTTTCTGTGTCTGCTTAAGAAGGAGTTTATTTCTAACAAGCCATCCCTCACCTGCGGGGCAGAAAAAAGTGAAAGGTTGGAGGATGTGTACTCCATCAAAAATAAAGTTCTTGCTCACAGCCTTAGATTCCAAAATCATCATTTACCCATTTACCCAAGCCTCATTTAGTGAAATACAAATTAACGGGATCACTAATTAATGGATAATGGAAAACGAGTTAAATCTACAGGCTTTTTTCATTAAAAACTATATGTTAAACTGTTATTTTCATCACATGATGGACTACTTACAGCAAAATACTGATTCATGCAGGGACATGTCACTTTGACCCATTTCAGATGGATGTTTACAACTAAACTCGTGACCTTTGATCCCTATTCAAGGCCACTATACCGAACATCGTTAGCTGAAAACTATAGAATACAAGATTTACAGTCCACATGCTTTGTACACTGTAATATGAGACTAAATAAAGCCGAAAGGAGCTGGATATTCATATTTACACCTCCGGAATGGACACATGTGGAATGATGAAAAACATTTGACATCGAAGGAAAGGGATGGATTGTGACAGATTTTTAAAAAAAAGAAAAATGGTGAGTTAAAAAAATCATAGGAAGCAACAGAACACAGAATGATAAGCATTTAAATGTCAGTCAATATTTATTCCACTGCCTCACCTTGTGGCCAAACAGGCCATGGATGAAGTAGATCTCATTCCCAGGCTCACCTGGTTTGGAGGAAACCCTGAGATCAAAGTAGCGGATTCCTGCCTCCAGCTGTTCTTTAAATGTAAGATTCTATGGAAAAAGGCATTATAAATTAAGCTATACATTACAACTGTAAAACCCAACACATCTGTAACACTTAAAAATGCACAGAAGTGTGTCATATTGCCTCACAGATAACAGGGCACTGATCTGAACTTGTTACCTGGGTCATGGACCACTTCACCATTACTTTCTTGGCAATGACCCTAAACACTGTGGCCAGGTACTTCACAAATGGCTTCTGATCGGGGCCCACAGGAGCGTGCACATCCACCCAGTAAGTAAAAGAGTCATGAGACCCTGGATGAGAAATGGTGATGGTGACAAATATCAATCGGGAGGAAATGGGGAATTTAAATATGAAGAATGATGCATTTATAGAATCTGAGAGTAATAGTTAAAAATATGAAAGAAGAGATGGAAAAAGATATCACACCAGGGGTGAACAGACATGAGGGGCAACGCTGCATATCACGTCCCTTTCAGAAGTTTACAGCGATGTGAATCCAGGTGTGAGGGACAGAGGAGGCAAAGTATCTTTACGCACGACAGGCTCACCTGGCACGGCGAGGTGTTTGAGAGGCATGGCACTGAGCTTGGAGGGGAGGGAGCCCATCCAGTCTGCATTGACAGTGCCAATGCCCGCTGGTCGGGTCTTCATGTCAGAGACAGCCTAGCCTGTCAAACTAGGAAACCGGTGCGTCCAACGGGTAAAAACTCCAGTCGGTCATGCTGAAATGTCCTCGATAGTCAAAACGACGGACTAACGGTGAAGCACATTTCGCCAGCCTGCAGTTTTCTGTGTTGCATGCCGTCGCACTGCGCTCTCCGCCAACCTGCAGACTGGGCATCCATGCGCAAAAACGACAGGGGAATACCCAAATCCTCTTAGAGCAAAACTCCACTTGTTATCCGCTACACCTTCGCTCGCTTCTTGGCTTAACCCTGTGCGCGTGCGTAAAACCAACGTCGCGCGAGCACATAAGCACAAACAGATGCAAAGGACGACTTGCAATGTCGTCCAAGGTGTGAGGATTAATGTCTGTAAAGTATCTTGGCTACGAGTCTGAATCATATGACACATCTGACTCATCTTCAGTAATCTGTACACACGTGATGATTTGTAACACCTCTGTTCAGTTGTTGATGCACGAGTGTTTGCTTCATTTCATTCGGCCGCTTCTGTTGGGCCTTTTGGAGACGCCGTGAAGACCGTGTTGAAACAGGCGGGCCAGACAAGCCGGGACAAATGAACTAACACACGCCTACAGCTCCCTCTACTGGTGAAAGGCTTTAAATGCCACTGTGTCCAGAGATCCAGTGATCATCTCGAACTCGAGTCCAAGCGCCTTAAACAAACAAACAAACAAACAAACAAATAAATGAATGAATGAATGTCCCTCCCTGCTACTGTAACGCCAAGTATTTAAATCTTGTTGAAAGCACGATAACTTCCGCACTCCCACAGAGCCTTGCGCACGCACGCGCCACTCGTTTCCCGGTGAACGTCGCGTCGTTGTGTGCGTTTCCATAGAGACGGTTCGCACGCACACTCACGCACCTTATCGTCAGAGCTCGCTTGTACGTGAATTTTCTCAGAGGAAACGTCGTGCTCGGACAGACACTCAGCTGGAAAGGAGCCGTACTTCTAAATGGTGAGTTTAAAACACTTAGAGACAGAGGCGCGAGTCAGGAGTTACCCC
>KV751334.1:3952830-3973260 GCA_001698575.1 Mola mola
AACCCCCCCCACAAAAAAAACAACAACAAAAAAAACAATAATAATAATAATAATACATGGTCAAGACCCCGAACTGTCACAGCTGTCATGCTCCACTATTTCTCCTTTCTCTGGTAAACCAACGTTATTTTTCACAGAAGTTTCGCTAGTTTATTGACGTTACGTTAACGCAGTCGGTTATGGGTAATCTGCTGCCGAGCGTGTCACAGTGTGAATTCATTAATAACGGAACCAAAGCACAAATGCGGGCAACAGTCGGATATAATGAACAAATTTTACATGGGCGTGTTTTAGACTGTCGGGTTAGGTTGTGAGGTGTTTTCGAGACAACGTTTATTGACCTTTAGTAGCTTCCTGGTGTCATGTGGGGTGGAAACGTCTTAATTCTCTTTAAGTCCCTCCGCAGCAGATTGCCATATGTGACAGCTGAGTGCAGGCTGCCCTCCCTATGGCTTATTGTTTTAGTCACATCTTGAATCTTGACTATTCTACTTTCCCGCAGTAAAAGAGATACGTCTATGGAAATGCTGAAATAGCTTTTTAAACTTTTAATAATTTGTAACTGCGCTGTTGATTTAGTCATTAAATAATTACCAAGAGTCCTGGAGCTAAATCCGGTTCGGACATTCTCTTTGGATGGGAGTTGGTGAGCACGTTTAGGGAAATAAACGCTCACAAAGATTTATTATTTTACTATTCACTATTTACTATTTCCATCAAAGTCGTCGATGGATCCAATTCATCACCATTTTGTACCTATCCTATTTCTCATTCATATTACATTTGCATGGCTCAAGAGAAATATTATGTCAGGTGATGAAGAAGGAAAGAAACACGTTTTCGAGCAACGTTTTAGACATCACACCATTAGTAACCTCTTGCGATTCATTGATAAAACACAACATTTAACTGAATATTAACCTAAGGGAAAGATTACAGAGCCAAAGCAACTATTGCTTTGTGGAATTAATTGGAGGTTTTTTTTAAACTCTTCCTCAGATGTTGAATGCATGCAGTAGCAGTTCCTGCAGCTGTAGTCTATGGATTTGTGCTCAGTTACTCTGCTATCGCAATACACATCTTTTAATGCTGGCCCAGACGTTCTGTTGGTCTTCTATTTGACATACGGAGCATGGATTAGACAAGCCAACATTAATCCTTGATGCACAAGGATAAACAAAGCTTAAAGGGTTTCAGGGAGACTGCTCAGTTTACCTAATTGTCTGTATGGTACCAAACAAGAGGACAAATCTAGGTGGCTATAAGATACAATTATAGTAAAGTAAATTGTTTCCGACAACATGTTAAAATGAAGCAGTGTATTTAGAAAAGTGAAACCTAAATCTGAAATCCAGTTTTTGCCTCTAATATTTAAGAAGTCCTTCGGATGAACACACAACATATTAGTGACGAAAATCAAACATATCAAATCCTCTCGCCAGACAGGTGCATGGGAAAGGCAGTGTACCTACCAAGTGTGATGGTGATGTAACACTCTATTTACATCCTTGTTGGCCTAATCTAGCTGGGGCTTGCTGTGTCATCTCCCTCGGGTCGTCCCTGAGCCTCCCACTCGTGAGGCACACGCTTAATCCTTCTCACTTATGGCAAAGAAGTGGTCCTCGAGTTGTCCTGAACGCTCTTAGAAACCCTGTTTACTGGGAATTTTAGGAGAAGACCCCATAACTGTTGTCCAGTTTATTTCCAATTGATTTTTGTGTATCTGCTGCTTTTGATATGTATTTTTTTTCCTGTCACTGAAGGATTGCAGAAGCAATGGTGTCAACGGTTGGCTGACCTACATCGCCAGGATCCAACCTTTCTGACCTGCAAGATGAGCTTTGATGAGCATTGTCACGCACTGGGAAACTAAAAATCCATTAAATTTTTCTAGAGAAAACACAGACAAAACAAGGCAGGAAACGGGAAAGATGTTTAAGAAATTAATCAGTGCAGTTGGTTCACAACTTGGTTTATGAATACATTAAGTTAACAAGCCGATGAAACCAACTTGAGAGATGATGAATCGCTACACCACCCTGAAGCAGTTGGGTGATGGCACCTACGGCAGCGTGCTGATGGGGAGGAGCAACGAGTCTGGAGAACTTGTGGCTATCAAAAGGTGAGCATGTGGATCAGTTTTGTCTACGAGCTTTAAATATCTATGATGGTAATAATGAAAGTGCATGTTTTTATTTAATACTGTGATAGAGTTTGACCTGTGTTATGATAGTGTAGTATGTTGGAAATAATATCAGTAAACAATATTATTTTAAAACCATTCTGTTACACTGACATAATGATAATAATATAAGATAATGCAATTACAACCTTTCAAAAGTAATGATACTTTAATTGTTAGGAATAGCCAGACATTGGAACTGGAAAGTGAAAAAATATTACAATATGTTAAATTTGCTAGAAATAAAACTGTACCTCCGCAACAGTAACTAAATGTGTAAATGTTGGCATTTTTTTGTTGGAGTATTGGTGGAATTGTTTTTGTTCAAAGACATGTATGTAAACACAAATGACCAACGTCATTTAGTACTTTAAGTACTGATACTTTGTCAAAACTGCAGGTTTAAAGCAACACAGTATCCACATTTGATGGTATAAAATCTAAACACTGAAGCTGTCAATGAGAATAGACCTCAGAGCCGATTTTCAATCCAAGGCTACTCAGATACGAGTAAAATGAGAAAATGAGTCATCTTTAACTATTTTTTTGTTTGGTGTGTTTTCTTCTCTTTTGGGGTGCAAACTGCTTCCAAATACAAGTGTGGGGAGGTGGAGATTGAGTCTGTTACCAAAGTGTGTACAAACATACAAAAACACAGTAACACTTAACAAATAGGGATAAAAAGCAATCTAAATGAAATGATGAACGCAAAATTATTCACGCAGTGCAATAAAATGTATATAGATACGACGTCATTGCATAATTTTTAATAATTCAGATTTTTGTCAGTATTAATATATTGTGATGGCACCACATTATATAATAATGTGAAGCCTAGTTTAGTGTTCCTCCAGCTTGCTGGAAATTACAGTGAAGTTCATACAATTCAGTGAGTGAAGGTGGTGGAATGAATGAGCTATTGTATAGGTTGTATTAAAGCACCAATAATCACCTTCAAAATATCCCACAACTCTCCGCAGCAAGACATTCAATAAAAGCCGCTGATATTTTCATTATTTTCAGGCTCTACAGAGTGTCTTTAATTTTCCATATATTAATTTAAACAAGCACTATACGGATCTACATGTAGCTGAGACCTAAAATGTAAATAAAGCTTGAGCTTTGCCCGAGATAAACATCTTACTACTAGAAATTAAAAGTGAAAGCTATAGGATTTATATGATCCATTGGTTTGTACCTATTAGCAGGGCAAAGAAATTTGTCTACATGCTTTAGTTTTCAGCAGCATGGCAGCAGGGTTTAATAATGGATAAACCGGGGAGGTGGCGTTCACTGGTTGATCATTTGGTTTCCATGGAAGACAATACATTTGGCGACGGTGAAAGGGAGTGAAAGTAGTGGGAGTGTGTCAGGTTGCTGTCAGTGTGAAGGGTACGACTGAAACTGGCAGACGCACAGAGAAGAGACAGATACATGTTCACGTGTTCTGTAACTCTTACATAATTCCAGTCTGAGGTGGAGGGAAAGCTGATTGGAGTTATCGTAAGGGTGTCCAGCATCACCGTCCCAAAGCTGGTGTGTGGTATTAATGTACACAGCAACATGCGCTGCGATACAACTGACAAATGCATCATTTGCGTCTGGATGCAGATTAAGTTTAAAATCCAATTAGATTAAAAGTTTGGCAAGTTTTGTGCTTGAAATTAAAATTAGCTGAAATTTTAGATGCCTCAAAGAAGATAAATTATTGATGGAGACACACAAAGGACTTAATAAAAATAGTAACTTATCTGTTGGGGGTAATACAGTATTTAGCCTACACCCTGTAAATGTCCTGTATTTTCAAGAGAGGCAAAACTGATCTGTACTTCAAATTAAAGTGTAATTGTGACCTTCTTTAACAGAATGAAGAGGAAGTTTTATTCATGGGAGGAATGTATGAACCTACGAGAGGTGAAGGTATGTTGGTAGCGTGAGCAAAGACAGTCGTTGAACACTTTTGAAAGTTGCAGATTTTCTTTGCCGAGCATTTATTTCATCTATGTTTAATGTCCCTCCGTTACGCTCGGCCTCTTTCATGATGCGTCACACCAGTCACTGAAGAAGCTGAACCATGCCAACGTGGTCAAACTGAAGGAGGTCATCAGAGAGAACGATCACCTCTACTTTGTCTTTGAATATATGAAGGAGAACCTCTACCAGCTTATGAAGGACAGGTGAGAAGAGAAACTGTTTACGATGCAAATGTATGTACAAGGTGTAAAACCCTGTGGCCTACTAAAGTTTCAAGATAGCGGCAGCTGGTCAGGAGCTTTCTCCACTGAATCACACACCTGAATCATGGCAAGTTTAATCACTTGTAATGCTGGTAAGATTGTGTTGTGATTCGAGTAATCCGAGGGCATCCCATGGTGTCTAGTAGAATATAATATATCTATCCCATGCTGTCAAACTGTGCCTTTAGTCCCACCATTGTAGCTGCCAGAAAACTAACATCTTTTACCCCTGACATTGCTGCTATTTTGGAAAGCCCAGGTGTGTGCACACACCTGGGCAAAAAGTTGGGGAGGCCCCCGAATCTTTCACAGAATGTCATGTATAGTTTAATGTATGTTTTGTTTTTCAGCATATCTTCACTAGTTGGCGCATGCACATGAACATATACTGCTTATGCATCTGTGGTTACAATCGCACGCTTATGAGAGTTCTATCAATTTTGTGTTCACAGAAAAAAATTGTTCCCCGAATCAGTGATTCGAAACATAAGCTTTCAGATTTTACAAGGCCTGTGGTTTATTCACAAACATGGTAGGTGTGCCGTGTCCCCGTCATGCCTTTCAAGTGCATGGGAGTGGTTGCTTACTGCAAGAAAGGTTAAACAAGTAATGAAGAGACTAATTAGACTTAATGTCTAATTAGTGATGAATTAGTCAGAATCTTGCAGTTTGTGAACTAACTGCTGCCTCTGATCCATCGCTTTATTACTTTTCTTTAATCGGTGGATGTGTGGATTCCACCTATGTTGGAATGCATCTATCAAAAATTTTATACAAAACTCAGTCTTGCAGACATGTACATGAGTAACTGCAAACACAGCCTTCCCTTACAGGCTCTGCCTTTGCTTCCACACATCCAAAAATAATGTGCTGTAGTGTTCGGGATTTTCTTTTCCATTAACTGCCTGTCTTTTATTTCTCCTTCACCCCTCTTTACTCCTTCTCTTCCTTCTTTTCTGTCTCCTTGCTCTGTGGCTAGAGAAAATAAGATGTTCTCAGAGAATGAAATAAGGAACATCATATTTCAAGTGCTAACTGGGTTGGTTTTTGTACATAAGCATGGTAAGCGGCATCTATCTCATTCTTCCATTGTTGTTTTGGGTGTGTTTGTTTTTTTTCTTGTAAAAAATCTCGTATCGCAGCGTGACCCACAGGTAAAAAACACAATAAGCTCCGAATGTAAAAGCATGTCAAGTTCATGTAATATACAAATTTCTTTGTTTTATTTAAGAGACCTGATTAGTAGCATGTTTTTTAATAGCTTCAGACATTTTTAACCAAATTGTGTTTCACCTGTTTCATCAGCAAAGCCATATAGATTTATTTTCACTAAAATTCAAATTGCCTAAAACTTGTCATTTTTTTTTTAGAAATAAAACGCTACCTGAATTTATGTGGCAACTAAATTACTGTACATGAAAAAGGGGGTAACTGAAACTTAAAATTTTCAAGCCCGGAAACCCAGGTCTTCAAACATGGGTCACTGCTGTGGAAGGAAAACATGCAACTATGCAGTATTTTCACTGAATGTAAACTACTTATGTAAAATGTTTGCATATTATTATAATTTGGCCATCTAGAATATTCCATTAAATGGTGGCATTTAGTCAACGGTATACTTCGCTTATATTGCAGGTTTCTTTCATCGAGATATGAAGCCGGAAAATTTGTTGTGTATGGGTCCCGAGCTGGTTAAAATAGCTGATTTTGGACTGGCCAGAGAGATCCGCTCCAAACCTCCCTACACAGACTATGTATCAACCAGATGGTGAGAGTACAGAACAGTCAGTTTTAGTTTCCTCTAGCCCTTGAGCATTCAGGCAGAAGAAAATTGCAAAATCCAATGTGAGCATTCTCCTATTTTATGTGGCTGATCAGTATCCATTGTCCCCTGTCCAGGTACCGAGCTCCTGAGGTCCTTCTCCGCTCGACTACCTACAGCGCTCCCATAGACCTGTGGGCTGTTGGCTGCATCATGGCTGAACTCTACACTCTCAGGCCTCTTTTCCCCGGGAACAGTGAAGTGGACGAGATCTTTAAGATCTGCCAAGTCCTCGGCACTGTCAAAAAGGTGACTGAGGAGACTGGACTGCGGCGAGCTGAAAATAGCTGACAACACTGAAACATATAGGACTGTGGGTCCTATATGTTCATGTGAACTTGATACATTCACAGACTTTTGCAAAGTGCCACAAAATCAGCCCATTATTTTTAAAAAATATACAACGTATATAATATAAACAGTTCTGATGGTTAGATACTTAAAAACTAAACAGTTAACAGTGTGAGGGGGGAAATGAAAAAAAAATTGATGAAAATGCACATGCATGACTTTGAGACAAGAAATCAAGTAAGACCCAGTTTCAGTCAAACCTGCTTCGCAATAATCAGATCACTCGATAATTTATCATTCCCCCTTTCTTTCCAACTTTTACCAATCTAGTTTGCGATGCATTTTCATCATGTTGATTTTTATCCCGTCTAGCACCTCTTGCAACTGCAAATACTTAATCACTGAATATAATGACAGACCATCTGGTTGTCTCCTTTTTTAGACGGATTGGCCAGAGGGTTTTCAACTAGCATCTGCTATGAACTTTCGTTTCCCCCAATGTGTGCCGACACACCTGAAGACCCTCATCCCTAATGCCAGCAATGAGGCTATCGCTCTGATGAAGGACTTGCTGCAGTGGGACCCTAAAAAAAGACCAACTGCGGTACAGGTATGCAAGACTGAGCCTTAACACAGCCTTTCTGAGTTAAGGCTTTATATGTACGTTTAGCTCAGTCCATGACAATGAAAATAATGTCACTACATGCATGAATATGTTGTTGTGATACTGAGATCATAATCCCAGTGACCTAAAGTAGAGTTTAAGGCATATTTAATTTCCTTCACTGCTGCTTAATGCTCTAAAACTGTTGGTGTGCTCTGTGTCACTTATGAAGTGTAATATCTGGACATCATGTAGTTAAAGGTTATTTACACTCCAATGGGTGTAAATTGCCCTGTGGGAACAATGTGGGAAGCAACTTTCCAGGTCAAGTGACAATGTTTTTCCATTTTCTGCTTATACAACTCCCAGGTGTAGGATACCGTGGGTAAAGGCCATTAATGCACATTAGTGCATTGTTTTAAATGAATAAAAAACATACGTTTAAGGGTGAGAGATTTTATTTTTCTTTCAAGTACATGTTTACCCACTTTGATTCTCGTGTTATGGAGGACATGCTGTTGAAGAGGTCCTCTTTCTTATGCCTGAAAACCTGTTGGAACAATATTCAGAATCTGTGTTTCTTTCCCGTCCCTCTCGTTTAGGCCCTGCGTTACCCCTACTTCCAGGTAGGCCAGGTCTTGGGGCCCCGTCCTCAGAGCCAGGAGGTTAAAAAGGTCCAAGCCCGGCCGCACCCACAGAAGCAGGCCTCGGAGCCCAAGCCTAATCCCCAACAGTCTTCCTCTGAGTCACAAGCCTCCCAAGACTCTACCAGAAGCCAACAACATCATCCTCATCAGCCTCTTCAGCAGATCCCGCTTCCACAAGCTGAGAGTAACCCAGGGGGCCTCAGCAAAGCAGTGAGTGTCTTTATGCAAAGCCATGTTCAGTAAAATGTCAGAATGAAAGCTCCACTTGAATGAGTCCTTCTGCTTCTTAGACTCCTTCCAATAAATAAGTGTAGGACTTTGATAGTAGCAGAAGTTAGTCAGAAGGATTATCGATTAAAATTTTGTGTGGACGCTTTTGTATCATCTTTCTCTGCAGAAAGCTGCATCTGCAGGCAGTGAGAATACTGCTGGCGGTGGTGGGATGGGCACACTGAAGAGCAGCCGCCGTCGCTGGGGCCAGATGGTGGCCAAGACCACAGACAGCTGTGAGGAATCTGACCTGTCAGAAACGGCTGCCTCCAACTCTAAGAAACCCAGCCTGGGGAAACTAGAGGAGGAGAGGAACCTCAAGGAGCACCGCCCACAGTAAGTGTTGTAATGTCTCAACACCACTGATTTGGTAATTTGGCAAACATTTAAGCAATGATCCTTAGGTTTTCACTGAATTGCAGCAAATTAAAAGATACATTAAAATTAGCTGTGATGTACTTTATTTGTCATGTGTTCTCTAAAATTCCATATTGTATGTATGTGCAATACCTTTTGCTCAGTCATTTATAATTGTTTAATACATTTTTAAGTCCATAATACCCTCAAGGAGTTGGACTCAAGCCTTTCGAAGATTGATTGAAACAACCGGTTTTATGAAAGTGTCTGTTTTTTGTTTCCAGGCCCAAGGAGCAGGAACCTCTGTATTCATTCCGCACAGTTACTAAGTTACCCAGCAATGTTAAGCTAAGACAAATGGACTCTAATCTCCCAGGATCTGCTGCACGGCAGCATTATCTGAGCCAGTCACGCTACCTGCCAGGTAAGACTGCATGACCAACATCCAACTGGGTCAGCCTCATCATTGGAAAGAGTTCACCAACGCAGTGCTATCCAAACACTTTTTATATTGTCTCCGTTGTTTTGCATTTCTCTCCCTGCGCCAGGTGATTTATTGCCGACTATTACCAATTTCCTTTTGGAAAATAGCCCATGTAACCAGTTTCTTGTTTGTAGAGGTCCTGATTGAAAGTGATGTTTTCAAGACGACCTCAGACACACAGCTGGTCCAGAATCACAAATGTCAATATTGTTATTTTAATCAGATCAGGTGTTGCTGCAAATACATGGAATTGTATCACAGGCACTTGGTATGTGGCTGCCTAGAGTTTTTTTCCTCTCGTATGTCCCACGATTGTGTGATGAAGGCCCTATCGTTATATATAAAAGTACAAAGAGTACTAAAGAGAGTGCTAGCATATTTTGTTCAAGTACTGTTACTTAATGGAAATTCTTACTAGTGATTAAAACTTACTTAGCAAAATAAACGTAGAAAGTAAGTATGTATAAATTTACTAAACACCAGCATCCCCCATTAATGATGTAACATTAGCATTAAGGTGTATTTGATTTGTGTCACCTGGTGGGCTGGCAAAATGGTGCATTCAATTGGTGAATGATTAAATTAGCCCATTTCACAATAATGCTCAATTTAAAGTGGAGGGCTTGAGTGTCCGTGTTCACTCTAATACGATGGAAGTAGATGGCACTTTGCTGTCTTGTGGTGAAAATGTATTTGAAAAAGCACCGTGTCTTTCCAGAAATTTTGATCTTATTACCTTGAGATACTCCACAGATCTGTATCGCTCCACATGGGGAGGTGTGCATCTCCTGAGGGACAAGAAGCTAGCTAAGTAAGCTAAAAGAGCTAAGGTTATGGCTCAGTTGAAGAGCGAGCCATTAGTGATTCACCTTTCCTTTTGCATAAATCAACTTGATTTTAACACATATTTTTTTTTTTTTTTTTTTTACCTAGAAAGGGATTCACTGAGAAAAATAGGAAATACTTGGTGTAAAAAAAAACAAAGTATAAAAAGTAAAATTGATGATTTTTAAAAGCAAAACTACATAAAAAGTAACTACTTAATGACTTCATTACATTAAGTAGTAAATCCCTTCTTTCACGGCTGCCCTGTAGTTGTTTGTCTTGCATGCATTATTGTGTGTGACTCCACTCAAGAAATCTAATGATCATCACTGTCACGTCAATAAAAACACTAATGCATCAATGACTTTTTTCAAAAGAGCTATTTTGCTGAGAACTAGCCAGGTAAACACACGTGTTCCCCATGATACCAATCAAAGTTTGGTTCCATTCAGGGCAAATAAGCCCAATGTGCATGTTAGCTCACTGGAAAGCTAAATGGAAAGGAACCCTAATACATTTTATTCGTTGTACCTGTGTTTACCTGCAGTTTCATGCCAATTTGGCTGCAATGAAAAAGGTCTATTGAGGTCTATTTATCACCTGGAGCTCCATTAAAGTGCAACAGAGCGACATGACACTATATCTGTCGCTTAAAGGGCTGATCAAGAAGAATCAGACTCCTGCAGATAAGGAGTTGAGCGGTATGACGCTGCGCGACCTATGGGAGAACTCCTCCAACGCTGTCAATAAACCACATCCTCATATTGGAGGAGGATTATCTTTCACCAGAGCCAATGCAGGTAAAGTTCAGTTCCCAGTTGCCATATTCCCCTTGCATCGTAAAGAAATTGTGTCCAAACAACCAGCTGTGCATTCTGTCAAGAGTTTGTTAAGCTAAATGAATTAATTCACTATTTCCCAATTTTCAAATGACTGTCCAAAGAAGAAAAGTCCTGCAAAATGACCCATGTTTTTAGAGAATGTATCTATTTATTTATCACATTAGGTTTGGCCTGCTCGTGCGGACATATAAATAATGACTACAGTTTGACTGTGACGACTGTCACCGTCACCCACTCTTTGTGACACAAATCCTAATAATGCAACTAGTGTCCCCTGAGCAGTAGTTACGGGAGCGTTGACCAGAGCCTTGTTAGGATTGAGTCTAAGCGTCTGCGACTTTAGATATGAGATCTCTGTAAATCATTTGTCATGTAGACAGACACACAATATGGATCCCTGCTGTGGCCCCTCCTTCTCTCTTCTTCAGTCTTTTTCTTTCAGCATGCTCTCAGTCTCCATTTCTTATTCATGAGATTAAGACTATTTGTGTAAGATCACATGCTCCTTAAAGGGCCTTCAACTGCACCCCCAGCTCATTAGTCCCACGTCCCACTTCAAACACACACACACACACACACACACACATTGTCTGTTTTGATTCTACACATTTGTTACAGGTGAAAAAATGTGTTTTTTAATGAATTTTATTTTTTTTTAAAAATGCGTCACTCTCTATTATCTTGTTCTCTTTACCAGCAGCGCAAACATGCATATAATTTTCTCTCCCTAAATTTTATCAGCCATTTCTATTTTTTTTTTTACTCCCTGACTGCATGCATATCTCGTCCAACTCTACTTTATGTGGCGAGACTAGAAGAGAGAGGCTCTAATTGTAAAGATAGCTGGCCGGGGAAAATTGTTGTTATGCGGGAGTACTAGAGAAAAAAAAGACCTCTCTATAGGCATTTAAGTGAGATGACTTCACATGAACAGTTTTGTTGTATTTCACAGATGAACGTAGGGGATGGGGGATCTTGCAAAAAATAATAACACCATCTTTTTAATCCCGATTCTAAATTTTTAAATGTCCTGCCTATAAATAGCTTACAAAAATTTCTCAATTTTCACCATTAGATCAACGTATCGCATGAAAGATAGCATAGCATGGTATTCTATTGCTTTGCTTCATGCTCTGCCAGATCTGCAAGTCAGCAGGTTAATGTTAAGTTTGGAGCCAAAAGTAAAAGACATTAAATGCCACAATCTCACCTAAAGCAGATTGTGGAATCTAAAATCATTACATTGTTACGCTCCGAGTTAGAAGCAATGGCATACATTTAGACATCTCTGACTTCTTTAATGTAAGTGACATAATCATGCTGAAGCTCTTTTGTGTGTAAACACTGTAGCCGTAGTTAGTTTGGCAGCCTCACTTATTCAGCCAGCTAGTTAACATGTGAAAGAAGCCCACTGCTTAAGGCTCTGCAGGAGACAAGGGTACAAATATACAGTTAAGCAGAGAACTAAGAACTTCATCGGCTAAATAGGTTGTAAATTCCGCCACAACCACAACATGTCCATAAGGGAACAATGAGGCTTTTCACTAATTAGAATGACAGCCATCATGTAACTGCAGGTGGAGCAGACTGACGGTGTCGCTAGAAAAGCTGATTGACTTCAATCAGTTACTCCTCAGTTGCTGTTGCATATGTAGTTGTTACCTCAGCTTGAAAATTTTGTATCAGTTAAGTGTCAAGACATCTGTTAGCTGAGATTTCTTCATTTTGTGTTTAAGAGGTGTATTTTTCTTTAGCTTTTGTGCCAAAAATGAAGAGCCATGAACTGTCTCTTCACTTATCTCTTTTAGGAAACTTTATAAGCACCAAATACAGCCTCTCTGGTGCTTATATACCTTCATTCCAAAAGAAAGAGGTGGGCTCTGTGGGACAGAGAATCCAGCTTGCCCCTTTGGCTGGCCAGCACCCAAGTAAGATGTTATTCCTCCAATATAATGCTGACATAATAATTAAATTCATCAGATAACATCTCCACTTAACCGCCTTAAGTGAGTGCAATCACATCTTAATCTGCTGCAATTACTGATTTTCTTCTGTCCTGTAAGAATAACTTGTCTCTTCCTTGGCGGGTGTGTCGTACTCCGCCACTATGCCGGCCCCGATGGTTCCGTGCTTTTCTTTCATTGTTGCCTCACGTGCACTACTCCATTCAGACTGTCACTGCGACTATTCTCTTTCTTCATTCTTTCAGTCAATCTTTCTTCTCCTGATAATAAAAAAGACAAGGCAAAATCTGCCAAGGCCCAGCCCATATCCAACTCTTCTTTGAGTGAAACCAATGAAGGTATTAACATTTCTCTATTGACTCTCAGGATTGTTTTTGTCATTGTGTTCATATTTTTAGAGGAGCACAGCCGTCCTTCTGTTAACGTGTCGTACATCACATAAAAAGGCTGTTACAGACGCAGCATATATACTGTATGTTGATCGACTGCAATATTCCTCCAGATTATGAGGGCTGGAAGAGGAGGGCAGACAGGACACAGATGAGGGGGAACAGCTACTCCGTCCTGGGGAAAACCTCTGGAACTCTGCAGACCAGAGCTCCTGCCATACAGCCTGTTCACGGAAGGGTGGATTGGACATCCAAATATGGTGGAAATCGGTAGTCCAGAAAGAGCTTACTGGACTCGCTTGCCTAATAGCAGTTTTCAGCTGAGAGAGATAACTCTAAAGCTTTAATCCCTACTCCAACCTTGAGGGCTTCGTGTGTAGCTGTCTGAGTCATTTTTTATAAGCCACTATAGCAGTCTTATTTCCAGGGAGCATGTGATGTGCAGGACCCAGTTAGAAGTGTGCACGGAACATTTTGATGACTGTTGCCATGATGCTGTCTGCGAGACAATCCCACTGTCTTCCTGAAGGATCCAGTGAGAGCCAATTCTACTGTTATCCTGATATTCTGAGTAGGATTTAAATGTAGGACAGTAGCTTGTCTAGGTTTTAATTTCAAGTACTGCATTGCTATGAAAATGTGTCTTATTGATGTCCCCTGCAATGGTACGAACCCCACTGGTTTTATTATAAGTGAGTGACACCGGAAAACGTGTGTGTAAGCTTATCTCTGATAATGCATGACAGCTGCACACAGTGACCTGAACATTTTGTAATGATTTTCTATAAACGAAAGTTCATTTCGATTTCCACCAAAAGCGACAAGACAAGCATTTCTTTATTAATATACAAGGAAATACATTTCACCCACAAATGCTTTTGGTGTTACAATGACTAAATGAAAAATGCTGAAACTGAAGATGAAGCCCATTTCAAGATCTTCACTCCACTGACTTCTGGGGCTTCTTGAGCAATGCCAGGCTAAGCTTTCCCACCATCAGAAGACTGGAACAAGACAGTGATATTAGACTTTGTGCACTGAGAAGTGGTAACTCTATGCAAAAAGTAGTGAATATTGCATCCATGTTTTTGACCTTTAGCTCAGGGAGATGGAGCTGTAATGATCCCAGCAAACATGCACTTATCAGGCCTTTCAATGTAGCTGCAATGACTTGATTACTAACATGTTCACTGGTCAACTTCAGTCATCATGAGTACATACGACGAGAATATTTGCTTTCTTTATACCTAAAATAGCCTGAATGTTTCGTCACATGTGGGAGATGCATTACCTCGCACCAGCCATTAAGCCAGCTGGCATGAACTTTCTAGATTCGTAGAACCTTTTTCCCATGACACCGGTCAGCGCTCCAGAAGTAGCTGCAGGACACCATGTAGTTAGAATTGCTGGTCACACAGACATCTTATGTTCTTAGTCAAAAACTCTGAAACAAGAGTTCTACCCCTTGCAAACACAAACTGTATTGTTAAGTGTACCAACCGAGGGACACCCAAACGTTTCTGGGCTCGCTGGAGACCTGATAAGCACCCAAACCTGCGAAGCTGCCGAAGAGAAGGCCAGCAGCCAGGGAAGGGACACTGCCTGAGAGGAACGCCAAATGGTAGGTCAACATCTGCACATGGCATCTTCATAACTGAACACAACGCACTGGTGCATCTCAAAACATTAGATTATCATGATTTTCCGTCCGTAGCCTACAGCTAAAACAAACACACCTCAAAATATTACAGTATTTAAGGATCTGCATGAGCCGTAACCATCAAAATTAAAATATAAAAGAAATATTTCACTTTACATGCAGAGAAGTAGGTTTAACTTTTTGAATCAATCATCATGAATACGCTTAATTTCATGAAAAATGCTTCTCTTTGAGATGCGCCAGTGTGGAAGTAACACATTTAATCTTAATAAGATAACAAAAATGCAACTATTATATATACATTTTTTTTTTTTTTTTTTTTTTTACGATTAATCAATTTGTATATAAAGCGTTAAAAAGGATAGTGGAAAATGGTCATCACAATTTCCCAGGACCCAACTTCTAACAGCATTTGTTCAACGTGTTTGCATGAGAAGAAACAACATGATAGATGAAATACAATCGAAATGGCTGGAGATTAATTTTCTTTTTGATCCACAAATCGACTATTTATTGCAGCTGCGCGGTGCTTTACAGACGAATGACCGGATCAGAGTCGCAAAACAAGCCCAAAACACACAGGACCGCGGCGTGACGAGGGTTAAAAACAATAATCTTTCACTTCTTGACTAGAGCAACACACACCTGCTTTCACATAACCGATGACTCCTCCGGACGCGACCAGAACGGCGTATGCGTACCCTACCCAATCCACGGACATGTTGGACTCCTGTCACGGCCACAGAGCAGAGACAAAACGTTTATTGTGTGTCACTAAGTATTAAATTCTCACTGTCCTGCTGCAAACCTGATGCTTCTTACGGGTGCAAACAGGTCTGAATGTTGTGGCGCAGCAGAAGATATAGAAACATACCAGCACACAGTAGGCTAGCACTCGTCTCTTTTTGGCCAAATACCGTTAAAACGGGGCCAAACTGACAGGGCGTGTGTGTGTGTGTTATTAGATAAGCCCAACTGAAGCACAGCTTTAGCATTAGCACAAACATGGATCGCTACGAAACATGCTATACGGAAACCAACCTTGTTCCTTGTTGCTTCAGGCACGTCCTCTGTCACAAGCTCTTGACGGACGGACGGCTGTTTGTTCCCCACCGACACCAAATTACTGACGCACACCCCAGGAAGCACGGTGGCCGATGGGAAATGTAGGCCCTTTACATTGGGAGGTAGGTGTCGCGTTCATGACAGGTGGAATTTAAAGGTTTTCGAATGTTGCGGACACGTTTAAATGTGCACACGTGCACGTTTGGCCCCAATCATGAAAACGAAAAACATAAACAGAGTAAACAAGACAAAATAACAATAGCAACGGGATAGACGCCATACAATTACAAAGCCAGTGAGTGTGATGATTTATACGAATACATTTGTTTCGGAAACAGAAGGTGGTTTTAATGTAGTCTATGTTTTCGTATTCAAATATAAAACAATAAGTATTCAGACTGACTAAATTTGTGTATATGTATAATTAGACAAACAATATGCTATTGTTATTTTACTATTACCTTTATGAAAACCAACAAACGCTCTCCTGGCATAGACTGAAATCAGGGTCAGTGTGGTCAATGCGATGAATATGGAATACATGAAAGTTTAACTTTTTGAATCAATCGTCATGAATGAAATTTTTTTCACGAAAAATTTCAATCAGATGGGTTGTATAGGATATCAAAGCTGCGATATGACAATGACTCGATTGATTTGTACATAAAACGTCAAAAAAAAATATGTGTAAACTTTGCTTTTATTGTTAACTTTATGGAAACCAACAAGATATTCTGATGTCTATCATGTCAATGCAATGACTAAGTTTTAACTTTTTGAATCAAGTCAGGAATCAGGCCAATATTATGAATAACAGTGAAGCTACACGTGCAGATGCAGAATCCTGTTTTGTCACGTTTATTCATTTCGACAGCTGTGGACAACAACTAAACCCCTAAACTAATCCTCGGGCAACAGTCATTTAACCATAATTATACAATTTATAGGCCATTTAATATATTTTAGGCTAAAAATGATGCATTTTATTAGTTTTTAAAAATGTGACAATAACTTATTGCGTGGACTATCTAAACAACCATAATAAAAATGTCCATGTTTTGTAGATTAATGAGGATATATGACTCGGACTCATATGAGCGAAGTTTCCCCATCTGTCTCCAAAATGATGTGTAACAGACAACAGCTCAAGTAATTTGTGCAAAGGACCATCCCATTTGATGGTTGTCGTTTATGTTTCGCATTCAGAAAAAATGTTTTTATTAACTGGACATGAAATAAATAGTGATGCAGCAGAACCATGTTTACAAAAAATGTACATCGCCGACAATAGAATGCAATTTAACTCTCTAACCTGCACTTACTGAGTTCCCCGGCAAACTGTGCAGCGGGAGCTGGTGTAATTTTTATGACCACAAGATGGCAGCACAGGATCAGATTAAAATGTGTTTCACGATCGACGTCCTGAAGATTTACTTGCATGTTTGATTTAATCCCAATGTGATTTAAAAAAAAAAAAAGATTTCGTTTTGCATCCAGACAAAAAAAAAAATTTAAAAATCACACTCTTTAAGCATCAGAAAATGCGTTCTCAATGTTGGAGGACTGTTAAGTCATTTGAAAGAAAATGAGAAGGTTTGTAAGAATGATCAGAGTTCACGACGGACGACAAAAAGAGGTTGACTGTTTAAGTTGTGGACAAGTGACCAAATCTTACGTTTGCTTTAATTTTGATTCCCCGCTCATATTTGACGTGTCACTCGTTAGTGACACGCGCAAAACCTGCCATCGGTTTACCCCGTTCGTATATTTGGAGAGCTCACTGCGCACACATTCTCCTAGCTCCGCCGTCGACCTGTCCTTCCATGCTTCTGGAGCAGGGTGGCGCCAGGATACAACCTTTCTCCTGCGGAGGGCACCGCTTTATACGGGCCCGAACCCTCTCACTCAACACACACCGGTGACACGAACAACACGGCTTCTGTAGTGCGCGTAATGCTGCCGGGCTACTCCCGGACTCCAGCAGCCAGAAGCCAGAAGTGTCCAAGTGGTGCCAGTCTGCAGATCAACGTGTTTGATACACATCGAACCGAGCATCGCGCCGATAATAATAATAATAATGATAATGATAATTATAATAATAATAATAATGATGATGACGATGTATGGTCAGTGCCTGAGGGGCTGCCGGAGGCCCGGTGCTGTGGTGGAAGTGGTTGAAACCAAGTCCTAGACAAACAGGCTGGATATTGAAAAGGGACTAAAACTTTCTCCTTCCTCCCTCAGTGCGCAGAGCCCCGGACAGTATTTCTGATCCCCCCCGACCCCCATCGAACGCCCAACTCCCCCTCTTTAGTCCAGTGCGAGCGAGGTCTGTATAGCTGCAGGTATTGTGTGTGCAGTTAAAACGTGCGCGCTTTTGATGTCAAATATCAAGGCTTGTTTTCAATATTAGCGCCAGCAAAAAAAAAAATCTATAGATTCGATTTGAAATTAGAAAAAAAAAGAAAGATAAAAGAAAAGAAAACAAACAAACAAACAAAAAAAAACAACTCCACTACAGATTTAGCTAATAAGACTCAATGGATGCATTCAAACTTTTGAAAATAGGTGTCTGCTGAGTTGAGAGAACCACCCGAGCAAGCTGTCTGTCACTTACGTGCACGCGCTTTGACCATTATCACCAGTGTGGACACACATGTTGCTCTCCTGTGTGTCCACACACACACACGCGCACACTAGAGAGGGGGGAGTCATTGGCTCTTGGCCGGAGGGGTCTACATAAGTATGTATTAGAAATCAACAGTGGATAAATAAATAATGAGCCTTACAATAGCCACGTAGCTTTCTGTGTGCACGTAACGGTGTTGGCAGTTAACCCTCAAGTTTTTTTTAACGTGATAGAATTTCATTTGCCGCGAGAACCTGATGAAAATCGACAAACATATAATTTGCTTTTGTAAAATAAGCTTGTTTTGCATTTTCTCAATAATGATGATAATAATAATAATAATGATAGTTAGCAGTAGTTTGCTGAGCAACGACTCAACACTCTATATTTTGTCGTGTCATTATTTAATTCAATTAGTGGTTATTTTTTACCAATAAGTACACATTTCCTCCCTCTTAAAGACCAAATGTAGATTTGTAAATACAATGTCATCTGAATTGCAGCTCACTCGGATTCCCGGTGGTCAAATTTTGAAAGGACACGTTTCTACAAAACTTGAGAACTTTTTTTCTCCCCCTCTTCTTGTGTTTAATCATTGTTTTAACGAAGTCATTTCGCTGTCAGCAAACACAAGAATGACAGCTCATCCAGAAACCGCAGCTTATTTCGCTTCTTCTCCGAGTGTCTCCTTTCTGGCCCACACCCCTGCCAGTGCGCATGCGTCACCAGGTGGCCCCGCACCGTTTTTATGGCCAGGTGAGGCGACCCGGTCCAGGTAAAAACTAAAGGCTTACTTTGACACCGAAGGCTCAATGACATCGATGCGGCACCGAATCTACTAAAAAGAAAACAATCCCACCAAAGGCAGCAGAAGACAAAGAATGTCAATTATGGGCAAAATGGGGGAATGGCAGGTATGTGCTGTTTGCTTTAAAAACAAAGGGGCTGCGTTGAGAATTGTCAAAATGTCGACTCGTCGTGGGTAGGATGAAGATGCAGAGGCAGAGGCAGCGTGTGATCTCTTATAAAAGCGAGGTGCGCTCCCGCGTAATGTGGAAGTGGAGTGTTAAAGTTGAGAGTGTGTTTTACTGCGGGATCCTTCCACCTCCTGTTTTGATATGAAAACACTGGCGTGAGACGTCGCTCGTGTGTGCTGATAGGTTGTGCGGATTAGTGGCTCTGTTTTGTACAGCTGTGTTCTCTCATAAATCCCACACGACGTGATGCATGTATTGACAACATAGTGTCACTGCGTTCTTACGCACGCATACGTAACCGTATCCAGTTCGGATAATCTGGTTTAAACTGGGCTTCACCGTAAAAAAAACAAAACAACCCAAAACATGCCGTTTGAAACTGTCGAGACATTGCCCGGGCTCGGTCGGTGTGATGTGAGGAGGAATTGAAGAGGCGACCTTTGCTGAAACAAACCCTGTGGTTTCCCTCGTTCCCAGCACGGACAACCGGGCCAGAGCTCCAAGAGAGAAACCTGCGCGCATAGCTGTCATTGTCAGCCGGTTTCATCGCTCCCATTTTCATTAATAACAGCTGCCCGTGAAAAGGTGCTCCACCAAAAATGGTAATCCTGCTTTTTGAAGCGAGAGGGGCCAACGCCTTAAAGAGCTGGCGACCTGTCTGCTGACCCGCGACCTGCTGAGGTGAAGGCTCGGCCGGCGACAGGGCAGAGCCACGCTCCCCTGGCCGCTCATTCAAATGAAACAAGGCCATGTTGTTGTGTTAATGATTGACATTCCCCCAAAGCCCCGCGCCCTTACAGGTAGCCAGCGCTCGCAATGGCTCACCTTTTTAACATAACATTTAAAGAATGGCCTCTGAGAGCCTCCGCTCTCAATGGGATTAAAATAACAGCTCGGGAGTTTAAAGGGGAAAAAAGAAAAAAAAATCAAGGGTGGCAGCAATGTGTTTACTCGCAACAGTGTTTGTATTTGCATAGGCACGCTGTTTGCACAGCGAGCCGCGCAAAAACGAGCCAGGTAGACTTTTACGGCACCACGTCGGTACACAAGAAAAGTTCTCTCTTGACACACGCACTTTTCTTTCTTTTTAATGCAAGTTGTTAAAAGTGCATTTCCGGAGTTCACTGTGCGTGTCTCCCTCACCGGAAAGATGTGTACAAATATACGCGAAGTCAGCCCAGGTGC
>KV751334.1:4005969-4031934 GCA_001698575.1 Mola mola
GGTAACTGTGACATGGGCATTTAAGTGTGATAGATTTTGTATGTAACATGTATATGAAATGAAAGAATCACATAAATATAGTGGTGTATTATAGTGACTAACGTCTAACATCATAATTCTGATGATATTTATTATTTAGAAAAACTTGGAGGCAATGCTGATAACAAGGCTTTGTCTTTAGCAGATTTTGGATAAAGACCCACAGGTCACATAACTAACCCCTCATCCTCTCTATCAGCATCAGTGGTCCACTGATGATGATGATGTCATTTTCCTCTCCTTTCTTCTGGTGTTCTTAATAATGAAAATCAATTAAATCTCCCTGGCAAATTAAATTTAATAATGCTAAGCATGACTTTAAACTCTTACAGTTAAACAAACCTTCATCACTTTGTGTAGTCCGACAATATGGACGCTATATCTACTCAAGCCCACTCTAAAGATGTGACGCAAGACTTTAAGGTCACAAGAGAAGTGATGTAAATCATTAACTTGGTTTGGTGCCAGGGCTAACTTATTTTCCATGTCTAAGATCTACCCTCCAGACAGAATTGCCTCTATTTTAAATACATCAGAAATTCACCATGCAACTGGGTTTTTAAATTATAATTGCATTTCACGGCTTGCTGTAACCTCGTGGCAGTTCTGGGCATAGTCCTGCTGAGCTGCACTTGTCCTGGCAGTGGTAAAGTGGCAGTCGGAACCTATCGTTCTAACTAGTTACGCCTCCGATGTGCTGGCTTTGGCTATCAAGGGAATTCAGAAGTCTAGTAAGCACAATGCCAACCCTATGCAGCGTCCAAAACAGGGCAGAGGGGAGATGAGGTGGACAAAGCAAACCATTGTGGATGAACTTTGGGGACTGTTATGGACAACCACATGCTCCTTTCTCACACTTATCAGTTAGATTAAGCATCAGAAAATAACAGCTGATGGATAGACACTCAAAGGAATTAAGAGTTTTGATAAAGAGACATCCCAGTCTTTACTTCGGTTTTTCTGTTTAGAAATTTGGAATAAAAAATGTATTCAAATCCTTTCAAACTGACAAAAACTCATAATTTTTCAGTGATTTGTCAGATGAATAGACGTGTAAAGACACTTGCCGTTTTGGTTTCAGAATAACAAATCATGATTTTTTTGTTGTGTCTATAGTCCAGATTGACTTGAGCAGTGCAACTAGTATTTAACTCTGGATTTTATTTAAAATCCATACTTTCTGTCATTTGAAATTAATTTTGAAAGGGTGAAGGATTCATGGAAACAGCGATTGGCCCGTCAGTGGTTCGTTTTTAATATTATCATTCAAATTTTATTTTGTAGTATAAAACGTTCCATGAACATCTCTGAATATAAATAACTGGTAAAAACTGGTGGTCAAAACTATATCAAACTGTACAACTTTATCATCTTTCTGCTGAGACTATAATTAGCACTGGTCTAATCGATAAGTTTGAAACAGAAAATGTAATTTGTTTGATTTAAAAGCAGTAAAAAAAAAAGAAAGAAAATGAGTGATACAAGAAATAAACTTGATGATAGTGAACTCAACCCTTACTGTACATTTTGGGATCAGTTTGGTTTCAAGTAGTCTTCTCATACACCCTATTTTTCATTTTCACTGTACTTTTGCAGAGATACTACTTGTTGTTACAACTGAAAAGTGTCCTCTCCCTGAGCTTATAGGTTGTGCGCCCTGGTGCAAAGCACTGACCAGCGGTGTCTCCAGACAGTGGAGAAGCAGGACACCCAGAAAACAATCTCCTGCTTGTTTCTGTTTTACCTCTTCTGACATGGCCTGACCCTTCCATCGATCTCCTCTTTGCACAATGGGAAGTGCAGACTGTGCATGTGTGTGTGTGTGTGTGTGTGTCCTGTTTTTTGAAAACATATTTTGTTCAAACCAACAAGCCAAGTCGTCTCTCCAGGACAAGTCTCCAAGGTGTGTTCCAGAGTGGCTGATTTTAATGTTCATAAAATGATACTGAAGCATGGAAGTTGTGCTAACATGCTATTATACTTTTGTATAATGAAATCGGTGAACACATGCCAGGCATTTCTTTCTCTCTCAATTCCAGTGATCAGTATTTATCCTGAGACGTCCAAGGTTTCACTTCTGTCATTTCCAAGAAACATATACCGACTAACCGGCAGAGTGCTATTTTGTGTTCATGCTTGTCAACATCACTGGAAAAAAAACCCCAGTTGATTCATCCTGCCACACACATACACTCATGCACTAAAGGGGAGGGGGGTGTATGTGCACAAACACTGCTCACTCATCTTATCTTGCACTACTTGTTACAAGTAGATACAACAGAGTGAGTAAACCTGACCTTCTGCCAAAAACAAGGAAGGAAATTAAACTGAAGGAATTAATTAAATAAAATCTCTATCCCTATTAGAGATAGAGTGAGAGAAAGAAAGACAAGGGGGAAGGAGAGGGAGCTGTTTGGGCCTAGAAAGTTACTCGAGATAAAAATAACCAGTCACACGACACAGAGCAGATCTGGGCGCTGTTTCTCTTGCCCCGGGGCTCGGCCTGCTCAGCCACCACCGAGAGACAGAGAGGGAAGGGTGAAAGAGGGGATGGCAAAAGATGAGAGAAGGTTTTGTGGATGAGGAGCTGGACAGAGTGAACAGGGGAGAAGGTGACAATAAGAGGCAAGAACATGTGCTAAGCTTACAAAAGTGAGGAAGAGAAGGGGAAAATGCACAGGAGTGATCAGACTGCTAGAAGGAAACTGAAAACGTGTGTGAGGCCTGGAGACGGGAAGACAGAGTGATATAGCAACAGAAATTGAAGGGTTTCAAAAAGAAAGAAGGAAAGAAAGAACCTGCATGTGATGCATGGGCTCTTGCTTGTTATTGTGAATCATCCTGAATATGCGCACCCAAAACAAAAATCTTCTCACGATGAAGTAGGAAAAAGTAGACTATTAAGAACTGACCACACACAAGCCAATGCATACAGTTATATAAATACTAAATGAGCACTGCACCATGCAGTGCAAATAGGTGGCAAGGAATATGAAAAGCAAGGTAGGAGGATTCAAAGCTCTAAATCTATATTCAACTGAATGAATGTATTATATAGGGCTCTTAACTTTCTCTGTGAGAGGGAGTTTTGTATTTTTTCTTGTGCACTGGAAATCCCCATTATGTGATGTTTATGAAGTCTGCGGGGCAGCTGCTCGATTCTGGTTTGTGGGAACTAATTTTTACAATCCCAAACTGACAAATGCTGGACACTGACTAGAAAAAAAGTGTCTTGGGTGCAACATCCACAACAGGAAGCCGAGAAAGGTAGGAAAAACACAGCCTGTACACACATTTGTTTTATAGTAACTTTACAGATATTAAGTCAAAAACACACGTTTTAAGTTTTACTGTAGGTATCTACACCATGTTATCAGACCACAGCAATAACATCTATGAGTACAGCTAGTGGTGATAAATCAACAATTACATACATTTTGACTTGCCACATGCTGTTGCATTGTAAACCCTTGCTGATCCAAGCGGTCTGAGTAACTGAGCTCCGTACCAGAACAATTTTCATAAAAAGATGTATTTTGTGAAATTTTACGCTTGGTTTGAAAAATACAAGGTTGTCAAACAACGGAAAAAGGGTTTCTTGCATCGTTGGAGACTGACACGTTCAATTAAAAATCAGATTTTTTTTAACAAAATAATGATGGCATTTAGGCTGTCTTAAAAATGTAGGTTCACTGAACATAAACAGACAAGTTGAGGGAACTTTTCAATGATCCAAAATTAACTCATGTTTTCTTGCATTACCAAAACAACACAGGAAGAACTTTCACCATCTTAGAAATTGCTTCTTTAAATAGTCCGTTTGCAGAAAAAAAAAAAATCCACCTAACCACACAGTTTTTTGTCATGTGAAATGACCCTTTAAAAAAGAAACAATCCTCTTTAAACAACATACGCAACATCTCCCACTGTGCAGCTTCTGGCAGCTATCTTTGAGAAAGTTTTCCTTGTTAGTACTGTAAATGTTGTGAATCCAGACATGGGATACGTCGCCATTGCTGAGGACACTCTGCACAGCCACTTTCTGGATATCGGTCCAAACTCAACATTGCTGAGGAGAATCCTGTTTTTACGTCCATGGCTATCAAGCAGCTGGAGCAAAACATCTTCTCTCCCGCCTTTGCAACAACGTAAAATTTTATTTTTTTCTCTCTGTCAATGTGCGACTGACTGACAACAGTGTGTTTCCATCCTGGCACCATATGCCCTCCATGCTGCTTAACAACCTCATCAGTGGAGTCTGCTAAGGACCATAAAAAAAATAGGCAACAACGGATAATGCCTGATGGCCATTCTTGGCATCAGGAGGGGGGTCCCCTCCTTCTGAAGCAGGCCTAATTAACCGACAGGCTTATCTAATGATACCCCTATCTCTCTCTTTCTGTCTATGTCTCTCTCTCTCAGCCTGGGCCCCCCTTAGACACTTCTCCCCTCATGCTGACATTGTTTTCTATTATTATTCAGGCACTGATGCCTCGGTAAGTAGTAAAAAGCCTGTTGACCATTCAGTGGCCAGTGGAGAAGAGATCTGGGGCTGTAGATAATTAAAAGTTCCCCAGGTTTCAGGCCCTCAGGGGTTAAAAAGAGGGGAGGAACAGGATTTTATAGGGGCTGAAACAGGGGCCCTCAGTTTTAGTGATGTACAAGTCGTTCTTTTTAGGTACCTGCACCAGCGCAACAGATCTGAGATTCAGTCTGATTTGTACATAAAGCCCATAAAAATGAACCATACAGTTCTCAAGTTTTGCACCCGATGATAATTTGCATATATATCACTTATCTTTTATAAACGGAATATTGTTGATTTGGTAGTGACTCTAAATTAAAAAATCTAATATTTTTTGTTTTGGATCAACATTTTTTTTTGATTGAACTTATTTCTGTTTCTGTGCTTTCCCCCCCCCTTGTACTTAAATTATGTATGAATAACTCTTCAGCTGGTCACCTTCATTTAGATTTATGATTATTATGGCCAGCACAACATCTGGCATCCCCATCTTTTGAAAATCTGTGCATTACTTTGCCCACCCTCCCCTAAACACACACCTAGTAACATGAGGACTGTGGCAACAGTACTGCTCTTTTTAGTCAGCTGGTTGACCCTCATTGCTGATCAGCTCTGAGCTGATTCCATCTCTTCATAAAGAAATCACCTCTCGTGCCATCCCATGTGTGTTGTGTGATTGGTTATGATGGGGGCTGTCACAGTTCACTCACTTACTGAGAGGTGGGAAGGGGTATTAGGAGGATTTGACCATCACAATGCGTGTACACGCACACATGCACGTGCAGGGTCAAAGAGAAGTAAGCAGAGGACTAAATATCAAATTCCATAAATGAGATTTTTTTTTTTTTGCAGCAACCTCCATCGGTCAGCCACTTTTTGATTCCCTTCCTCTCCCCCTTTCTTATCTTCCTCCCACCCTCCTTTCCCTCCTCCTTTTTTTGAAGGCAGAATTGAGCTGGGTCAAGCAGAAACGCTAGCCCAGTTTCCGCTGCTATGGCTGATAAGGCATTGTACCTTGGCCCAGTAAACAATGGGATGCCATCTGTCCATTAGTAAGAGCACAACGTGAGGAGAGAGAGGGAAAAAGAGGCATACACACACAGACACACTTACACAGGACCCATTAGTGTTTGCAACATCAGTACAACAACACATGAATTAGAGACTTCTTTAGTGAGGGGGCAAGAAAGTAAGTGCAACATTTGTGAGAGGAACAATGAAAAAATATGAACTGGTATTTGGGGCTTGTTTTTGATTCCACCACGTATGAATTTTTCAAAACAATGAAAGTCATCTTGGACTTAAGGAATGCATCTTTGATTTGCCACTCTTTATGAGGCTCCAAACATGAAACTTAGGTCGGCATCAAGATCAAAGAGTGGATTTTGCCCTAAAATTCTCATCACATCCCAACCCTTTGGTCCTCTGAGGCATACTTAGCCAAAGTGGTGAACACAAAATAGCCTGGGGGCGATGCATGTCAGCCTCCAGCCATGACCTCAGAACCACCACCACAGAATATCCCTGAGGATCAATTATACCTGAGTAACTGACATTAATATGGACAATTGCAGCATAACGTCTTGGATCACAAAAATACGAGACACATCAAAAATTGTCACGTCATGTGATTCTTTGTCTTTTGTGATTGCGACATAATTCATGGTGGCGTTGGAGTGCATAATCTATCCTGAAGATAAATCAATGTAATATTTCAGAATGAAACAAATGAAAACATAAATTACCAAAGTAATTTAGTCCCAATTGCAGCACAGATTCATGTATTTACGGGGAAAGCTGTTCTCTTTTGTTGTGAAGCTCAACGCGTAAATGCATTTTTCCCCATAAGGAATTGAACCTGCTAACCAGTCTTTCCACTTTCTCTGTCTTCCTCTGCCTGTACCACTGTCAGTCTTCTTCTATAACCAGCAACTCCCTTTGTACCTCACACACATAAGAAGTTGCTGCAAGTGGCAGCTTCACATTTTCTCAGCAGCATAGAGGAGGAACAGCACAAAAGTCTGCACTTGACATAACAGTCTGCGCTGCTGTTCTGGGACTCTCCATGTGTGACTTGGGTGACCACTTGTGAAATTTGTAAAATACTTCTATGGGCTTTACAAAATTTTTCTGTAGATAAAATGACATTTTTGGAGTATGAATGACAATGTACTTACACACACATTGAGGATGTCACTGAAATAGCTGGTTGCTCAGTGTGGCTCAGGACACTTTTGTGTCACACTGTTGTAAGAATGTGGCCCAGATCACCTTAGAATGTAGTGACAACAATCAGATCTCAGTTTCTTCCTGAGTGCTTAGAGCCGTTCACTTGTGATCTGATCACTCAGAGCCAATGTTAGCACCAGGTCTAAACGGAACGTTTGACAGAGGGTAATATTTAGATTTTATTGTGCAAGCACATTTGTGATCAATGTCTTTGCGTCCGTTGATGATAACTGTATGCTAGCACATGCAGATGCAAACTCAGTCCTTTGTGCATGTGCATACATGCTTTAGTATGCCTTGGACTGATTGTCGGGTGTGGGGGGGGGTTACACATCTCAGTTCCATCCCTTAGGCAAAGAAGTTCTTCCAGGCTGTTTTCACTAAACAGCCTATTTCTCACTTAGGTTGTAACTATCCCCAAAAAAGTGTTTTCTGTGACTAAAGCCTGACAGGGTGTAGTGCATGCTTGAATCATGACACGCCTTGACAAGACAACACAAGGAACAGTGTGACACACAAAGAGGAGCATACATGTTCCAAACATGGATTGATAACAAAAAAAATAAAAATGAATTGGCATCATCTGGCCACAGGTTTAATTCACTAAAACAAATAATGAATTTTGGAATTGATGAAATGTAAAAAGAAATATAAATAAAAATTAAGTTCTGTGTTCGTGACTGAAAAGTCCCCAGGTTTATGAACCTTATTATACAAATCATGCATGTTACTCAAGCAGGATGAGCACAACTTCAGAGAGAAGGAGACTGAAGGGGGAGAAATGTGTGCTGAGAGTAGGACTGAAAAAGGCAGACTGACAAAGAAAGGGGGAGAGACAGAGAGCCTGAGGGAGGAATGGAAGACCGTGGGGGAGGTGGAGGGCTACCTGCTGCGGAACATCAAAGTCCAAGCTGTCCCTTACATTATTTGACCTTTCAACTCCTGCAAACCCCATCATCATATTGTTGTGCCAGTCTGAAGCACTTTCTGCTTAAAAAAATATTCTTAAGGAAAATGACACTGTAGTGAAGAACTAGATCAGAGAGGACATCATTTGGGAACTGAAGCTGTGTTCTCAACCTTCTCTAGATTTCTTTATCTTTTCTCTCTCTCTTAGCAAGGCCTTTTCTTTTGCTCCATTTTTTCCTCTCTCACTCATGCTCTATCTGTCTTCAAGTGCTGGTGGTAAAAAGAAGATGTCTTAAAATGATTAGATTTAAATAAACGGTGGTAGGGCCTCGGGGCTTGGAGGCCTTGCTGATGTGAAATCAGATGCTATCAGCTAGGTGAAGCTTGACTCACCTGGATCTTAAACAACAGCATGAATAACTGCCATGCGTGCTGTTAAATGATGAGGATTTACATACAGATCTTCTCAGTTCCGTTTTGTCAAGCCCCTCTTTGCTGTGAAGATGTTCAGATTGCTGATGGTGGTGCAAAGTACTCCATATAGGTGCATAAGGATGCCGCAAAGGCAATGAAATCTTCCCATGTCAGCTGCAAGTGGCTAAATTTAACAAAATGTAGACTGGAAAATGGCATTCTTAAACCTTTTATGAAAAATAAACACATTGTTATATGAGTGTTTTGTAAGAAAGTAATTGTCGGGGTGGCGGGTATCACCTGGGATCCATCCAATATGTGTGTGTTTGTAGGTGTGTCTTTGTGTGCGTTGTGTATATGTCTGAGGCCATGCCCGGATAGCTATCTATTTTTTTTTTTGTGTTAGTGTGCCTTAGGGGAACTTTACTGACATCTGATAAGCTAAGCGGGAGTGTAAATGCCTGGTTACTTTAACACCAATGCATAGAGGACACACCTTGTTGGGTAAGTGTATTTTCACGTGTGTGTGTGTGTGTGTGTGTGCATTGCCAGTAGCACTTTTCATCAAAATGTTTGCACGCATGTTTTAGAATGAACAGGCTTTGCATGGATGCATTTGTGTGTGTGTGAGAAAATTCATGTGAGGGACCATAAAACTGTCTGCTTTGTTCAATCCGTCATACCCATCAACACAACTGCACCTGCAACGGTGCCGCTCTGCTATCACATCAATAAATGATTCCATGCACCGCAGTTTCATTTTTCATCCGTTACCCACACAGATTAAGATCGTAATCGAAATTTAATTTAAATTTTTCCAAAACTCACTTAGAGAAAAGCATCTCGGTCTTGATTAGTACCAGCATGACAAACATTGAACATTGCGGACTGAATTCCCACAGTCTTACATAATTTACCAAGATGTAATGTTTTTTGTATTTATCTGCATATTTCTTTAAGAAAACAAAAAGTGTCTCTCACGATGAAGTTCTGTTACACTCTGTGCTTTACTGAGAAGTGCAGCAAAGCTTATGCTTAGGAAAACAAACATTTAAAAGGAGTTTATGGGCATGAAACCGCACTATAGGGGTTTGCAGTATTTAGGTCCCAGTGAATGAAAAATGCTTATTATTAATTTTCGGAAAATCTCTTCCTTAGTAAAGATGCATTCCAACTCCAAACTGCTAAAGCAGGGCTCTTCAGTGGTGTACAGGGCATGACTGGTTATACTGGGCAGCTCTCCAGTGGAAGTTGCAGTGAAGTATTTCCGCTGGCGATTTAAATGATTGAAACAATAATGAAGATAAAAAAAAACAAAAACAAAGTCAGCTTTGCGTTTTGTATGAACAAATTACTGACAATATAAAAAAGACTGATATTTCAGCCCTTCTTTGTTTTAAAATGTCTGTGTGCAGGTTGTTTCTCATCCTGCATGAGGTGCATGTGCATCTGCATCTGTGTGTCTTGAGAAATAAAATCTAGTGCCTCTTGTTTATCCCCTGCTAAGTGTCTAAATCCAGGGGAGCAGGCTCGGGCAGGCTCTCAAACTGGAGACCTTTCTCATTCAATCATCATTGGCTGCTTTGATGTGTGACCCCTGCTCCTCACGCTGGAAGAGGAGAAATTAACAGCTAGATTTCAGAGGGTTCAGAGAGTTATAATAAGGTACGTGAAGGCACACAAACATACATTAACGTATGCACTGATTTACTGCATTGTATTGTATGTACTTAGATATACACAAATGCATGCTTATACTGTCCCATGGGCCCATATGTAAGTAATTTCACATATAAACACACAGCTCTTGCTCTTGAAAGACAAAACCTGGTTTTACATATTTAGTCAGAAGGTTATCAGCCTTGGAATCATCTAGAATGTTAAACTGTTTTATATCATACTCACAGCCAGTCAAATGAGGCCATGAGACAACTTCTGTTTCAAATCAACCTCCAAATAAACAAAGATGATGAGCAAAACCTTAACTGATGAGCAGCTCAGTTGCACCTTTGATTCTTTGTCATCTAGGATCAACTCTGACGTTGTTTTGCTCATGTTTTAATGGGTTTCTCTTCAGTCCAGTTTTACCTGATTCTCTGACCCCTCTCAGGTCAAAAAGTCAAATGGTTGCCGCATGAAAAAAACAAGAATGATCCGCTAAAGCCCCTGCAAGACTCTTTCAAAGCTGCAGTCATCAGCCTCTATCCAGTAACTAAATACTTCTATTCTTCTCTAAGACACGTAGATGCAGACTGGGTTTGGAGACATTAACGTAGTGCTGAGGAGGAGGATTTGTGGTGCGGTGGTGGGGGTGTGTCTGCCTCACTTATACTTCTGACTGAGGCAGATGGGACCAGGGTATTACTGAGGCACTTGAGTGTCGGGATGATGCTGATCGACTCAGAAGGTCAACCCGACCCACAGCTTTCTCACCCAAAAGCAGCATCTTCTCTCTTCGAGCCAATCCCATGACACATTTACTCGCTAAAGCCGCGCTATAATCTACCTTGGCGCTGTCTTAAACAACAGCCATGCCTGCTGTCATCAACTTTGTCATCTCTTCCGGCTGACAGTTTTAATGCAGCTCTCTACCTCCCCGTCCCTACCTCTTTCTGGTATGAATCATGTGCGTGCCAAGTGTGCCTGTCCTTGCCGTTACAAGCTGTGTCTTTTGGATCAGCATTGCTGAGGGTTTAGGAAAGAACTCCGGGATGTCAGCGAACTTGATATTGTTACAGAAACACATGTGGATAGTCCATGTGGCAGAGAGACATTGCTGATTTTTGTTTACATCTCCGCAGATGCCGTGAAGAACACTGAGGATGTATTAAAACCACATTGTCAATACATGCAAATGTCTGGAATGAATTGGGTAGGATATCTTCAATACTTACTTTGTGTTCGCTATTTACCTAAGCATCTCTTAATGATTCTCATGTCTGGCCCCACATAGAGCACTGGAATACTTCTTTGTTGAAAATCTTCACTACACAGTACTATTTAAGGGCATTTAGTGGTTTGTGGGAACTGACTCTAAATTGCAAAAACATTTGCACGGCAATACTCCCTCGCCTTGGAAAGCAGTTTCTAGATCAGGGTTTTAATATGTTTGTTGATGACTGCCGTCTTTTTATGTGTTTTGCTCCATTGCTTCACTGCCTGTCCATTTTGGAAGAAGAAACAAAGGGGGAGGGGGGATAACACTCTACTTGTTAATTTGCTGATCTCACCAACAATCGATTGAGATGCGGTTGTCACTGTTACAGAAGATTGAATGGCCCCAAAAAGAACATAGAGGCAGTAAAAGCAAGGGGGAGTTAATGTGAAGTTGTGAATGACAATATTTATTTGCCTTTTTGTTTTTGACAGGCATGGTATCAACTCAAAATCAAAGGTAATGGAGACTGTATCAAAACATGCTGTTTTTCTTGTCCCCCCACTGCCTTTCACTCATTTCTATGTCCCCCCCCGTAGTGTGATATAGCTCATTTATTTTTGTTGAGAGGTGTATAGACTATTTAGCATCTTGTCTGTAAATTGAGTGTGTGCATTCAAGGGAGTCATTTCTTCCATTAAAATGATGCTTGACTTTTCTTTAACAGTGTTCTATTCATCTTAAGCATACTAAGTATGATGGTAACCATACAAAAGTGCATGTGCTAAATGTCTACTGAAGATTCCATGGACTGTCCTACTGTAGATCTAATGCAAATATAACGATCATCAATTTCATTGTTACCCAATGCTACTTTAACAGGCATTAACTTTAATTCAGAGCTCAGTGCTGCCGGCTCCAGAAAGCAGCTCATCTCTGTAAGTGAGTGTGGAGGTATTTGCCTTTACAGGGCCTTGTGGACACATTAAGGCCTATTTGCATGTCCATAATGCCAACAGAGAACCCAATTTCTGCACTTACGCTTAGTGGAGCCGTAGGTTTAAATATCGCATGGAAAGAGAGTATTGAAATCTGCCTGATTATTCCACTGAAAAAATAGCAAGTCCCCACAATAGCTTGTTTTGGATGATTTACGACACTGTATTTAATGTCTGCATGAGTTTTTTTTTTCTGTATCCTCTCTTTAAAGTAATCATTATAGGTTTAGCAGCTATACAAATGCTAAATTACCCATTTTAATGTTTACAAGACTAACCTGTGATATGCTGCTTTTTACCCACAATCTCTTACTCTTGTTTACGCGGTTACACATAATTATGACCTTTCTTGACCATTCACTGATACCCTTCTCTGTAAGGTTTTACAATTTTTTTTTTTAACCATTTTTCCCCTTTTGTGCTAACCGCCATAATTAAGGGCCACGACTCTGAATAACAAAACGGGGGCCCCTCCTTCCAAGGTAGCCTCAGGTTGTGTTTACACTCCAGGACATCAAAGACATTGCTGAACTCTTCCAAGACCCTCCTGCTCAGGTAGTAATCCCAAAGTATAATCTCTTTAAAAACTGTAAAACCCATTAGAGTGACACCATCTAAATCCTCACTGAAAAACAGAAAGCAGGAGGGGGAGTAGGAAAAGTGAACTTTTCAGGCGCCCAAATTGCGACAGATGCCTCTCAAGTTGATCTATAGATGTGGCAAGGAAGTAGAAAGATGGAATGTTTATTCTCAAAATTTCCTGGGATATATTGGCAATAACAGGCTCAGTGAATGGTTTCTTCCAGCGCAAACATGCGATAGTTGGTTTAAACAATATAATGTGTGTTTACAGTAAAAATGTAATGGTGTTAATTTGGCCTAACTGACTCTAAAAAAACAGGCAAGCCTGTAAAACAAACAAATCACCTTGCCCTGCCTTTAGGGGGATTCAAAATGTAAATCAAACACAAATATTGTAAAATGTTTGCCACCATCCTATGCATTTATACTTTAAATGAATGCTAGAGCTTTTTATAAATGATTCTTTGACAAGATCAAGAATCCAATCACCATCACTGTGAGTTGTGCTGACTTATACATGTGTGTACTTCCAGTCAAGAATGTCGGCCATTCATCAGCCAGCGGTTCACACATGATGACATGGCATGGACGCTCAAACACTTCGTCTACTTCCTACTTCCTGCCACCTCTCTTGATATGTTACTCCTTTTTCCTTCACTCACTTTTTTACTTTTTTCCTTTCTTCTATGGTTTTATCTTCCTTTTCTTCCTCACACTCAAGCAACACTCAAGCTCACCTATATTGCACACACGCACACCCACACACACACACCCACACACACACACACACACACACAAACTGTCCAATCATCTACTCCACATGTAGAGAACAACTTTCTAAAAGTCATAAATCCTGGGGTGAAGAAATATTCCATTTCTACAGCCCCATGCTGTGTACCGTGCCCTGGCTTGAGCTCTGCCAAGCCATATCACAATAAATTCCATAAGGTGTTAAGCTGTTATATGAAGGCCAGACAGCCCACTTTGATCGCCATCTGAGTTTGAAGCACTTACCCTCCGCATCATGTCCAAGCTAGCTGCCTAGCGAAGGTGTTCTCGTAAATCATCACATGGTATACAAACTCAATAAGTGAGGGCTTCCTGCCTCCGTCAGGCAGGCCAGAACACACTTAAATTATTAACGAAGCTGGGGGCCCCCAGAGGCAAAACTTTGATGATGATATAAACAGGGGAGAGGACAAGGTGCCTTCTCAGCAAAAGATTACAGGACCTTCCACCTACTCCCCTCCCAAATCCCAGACCCCCATGCATGCACTCACTCCTAATTACCCACCTCCAATGGAGAGAGTGAGAGACAGAGATGGAGGTGGGAAACCATCTAAATAAACTTAACACATTCTTTCCCTCCATATTTCACAGTAAACTAAATGAGATGCTTGTGCATGCATGGGCAACAACTCGTCCAAACTTCTGCAGATATTAATAAATCATGAATATGCTAATGAGGAGCATGTTCATGAAAGTTGCACTCAGGCACCCAAGATGATCGCACCAAGCTCCTCTGCCAGAATTTCCCCCTCCCCTCACAAGATAAATTAGTCTCTGGGCAATGCTCCATTTTAAAAATCCAAACTCATCAAGTTTTGATAATAGTTGACGCAGCATTTCAATGTGTTAGGTTGGGTAAAATGGTGAAGACGTATGTTGGATAGGGAGAGAAGAGCTGCAGGTATATATGGGGCAGGGTAAAGTGGTGGTCAGTAAATACAAGAGACCTCACTACAGAAGAGAGACAGTGATGAGGGTATAGGAAGGAACTACAAATAAAGAAATAAATATTCTGAATTCATAAATCTACATTTCCTTAATGGCCAAATCCTAGATTTGATGATAATATGTATCATTTTAATTTCATTGCAGGCTTGTGTCAGTCTGTATTTGTGAAGAAACAGTCGCTGTTCGAAGTCTTTGTTTTAAATCTGCCCATTAGCTTTTGCGTAAAGTTGCTCACAAACTATCAAACAAACAAAGTCACAGGTAAAACATACAGTACCTCACTGATGGATGTATTAATTCAAATCAATACTAAACAGCTAATGTACATTGATATAAATATTATTACCCAAAGAGTGTTTATCAATGTTTAGTAGAATATTACAGAATGATCCAAGACACAGAAAGACAAAAATGTGTTAAATGATGTAATTATCTGCTCTGCATCCACCAGTTTCTTGTATTAACCCACTCTATAAGGCTACCATCTTTGTAGGCCCACTTGTACCACGATGTTAGTAAACTCGAGCGGCAAAGTCTCTGGTGAGAATGAGATGAGGATGTATGATTTCCCCGGTGAAAATATGCTCCAACTTAAAATCCAAAAAGAGCTCCCCATTGTCTTCGCTCTAAATCCTGATAGATGAATTTCCTATTGAGTAGATATTAACGTAGTATGAGTCGTAGCGGCTGTAAGGTCCCATGTAATGTCTATGTTTGTTTAGAGATCTATTTCTGCTCTGGTAATTATAGTTAGAAAAGACAGTACAGATGGTGGAAAGAGTAAGAAAATTTATGATGCACAAATTAAATATGAGGATAACAGTATTGCAGCTTAGTTTAGAGGATGTAAAACCCCATTAGATGACCCAAGGATAAGCTTGCACTAAAGTCCATTAGTCTATCTCCTCATCTTGGTTAGTGTAATTACCTTCCATGCTATGTCTGTAGAGAAAGACATTGTTTGGTTACAAATGGAACAGCGTGTTGGTTTAAACGTTGTGAATCAAGATTTATATTTAGCATTTTGCAGATCTCACAGGAAAGTGGTTTTAAAAACAAATGTATCGTAAATTTTGCCTGGTCAGAAACTGAAATAGATGACTTACAGTAAATCACGGCACATAAAGACATAATAATTTGCCACTAAAATCAGATGACTTATAAATGTAAAAACGATCCAAGAATGGAATTTACCTCAATCACTCAGAAACATAATCATTTTTGATGGTGCTTTTCAAATTGGTAATAACAGAAGGTATAAAAATAACTGTCTTGTTTTCAGTAAAATAATTTGCAAATAAATCTGCTAATGTGTTTGATAACGTTAATGACTCATATTTCCACAATCTCTTCATCCTGCTTCCTTCTGTTTTTTTTAATCTATGTTCAAAGTCGTCTTTCACACAAGTACACGTTACAGAATTATTCTAAGTCCTGTAACTGGGAGATAGTAAAGGGTCGCTAAAAACGCCACTGCCATTTTTCCTCCTGCGTCCTCCATCTGTGGCAGTCTGGGGCAGCAGTCGTTGCTCGACACAGAGCCATCTGTGAGGGAAATTCAACACGCACCCGGCCTTTCAAAATCGCACAGAGCATGCTTTTATACGTTCTTCATCACAGTTGAGCAGAAAATTGAGAAAATTGTGTCAGAGTCAAGTGCACTTGTCAACATCTGCTCTTGCACTGTGGCCGAGTCTAGGAGGCAGTGTTGAGGAATTTTGGTCAAACACGTGGCCTGATCGATCCATAGCTAAGGAACTCAGACACCCCAAAGGGTTTGGTGGCATATGGAAACCTCTGTCTTTCCTTTCTCTGCTCTTCTTTCTTCTAGAAAATAAGCATTACTTTTGCGTAATGACTCCCGATCAGATGAATTTTGTCAAAGTAAACATTTAATCTCTCTTGTACTTTTCATATTGTTCCCTTTTCATGCTTACTTTATACATTCTCTGTCTCTGATTGTCTAAATAGAAATCCTCTCCTGTAGCCACTGATATGTGCTTTAATCATTATTGTTTTTTCATATTTCATATATATTCATGTGATTGTAAAGGTGATTTTTAAATGGTAGATTATAGTGAGATAATTTGAGTAAAACAGAAATAGGAGCAAAGGGGGTGTTCGAAGCTGAAAAGCACCGTTGTTGTGCATTAACACTTATATCTGTTGTCTATAAAGCACGTGACAGACATTATGATTAACCCTGAGACATGTTTCCTCAACTCAAGACACACAATCCAACTACAATAAGTCATCTGTTGAATTCCAAAACAAGGCTGATGACACAGATGCTAAAGCATGCACTCTGAGAGGGAAGTGATGTCATCGCAGCCTACTAAAACTGTATCTGTTCAAATCAAATTAGATCTACGGCGCCCTGGCACATTCAATTACCCAAAATACCACCAAAGACGCTGCAATGATTTGACATCTGTGAGGATAAATGGACTGCTAACAAAGTCTCTTACACTGAGAGTGAGTCAGGAAGGAAGACTTTCTGTCTGAACGGGAATAGCAGACGGTTTTTTCTTCACCATTGTCTGAGTCTGAGCAACTACACATGCCATGGATATGATGATATGGCTTTAGAACACAGAATGACGGAATAAAAATTGCTGGTTAAATGGTTTCCCGTGTATCCTCACTTGTTCAAGAAAGTGGAAGATTCCAAAATGTCCTCATCTTTTCTGTGCATATCACCCAAAGCTAGTCGCCAAATACTGCCACTGCGGGTTTCCTGGGTTGACGGAAAATTATGCTTTGGATTGATAGCACCTGGATAAAAACTCAGCATTTCAAAGACTGATCTTTTAATTGTTGACATTGATTCGAACAATATCTCTTTTTGTTCTAATTAACAAATCCTCTACGATATCAGACAGGTAAGCTGAATCCCTCTTTCGATCATCTTTATACATTGATAAATAGCTGTCACTGTGGCTGACTTCCTGGCACCTGTGGCAGGGTTAGGTGTGGAGGCCACACGACTGTAAATAGAGGAAAAAGTTAGCATTTCTCATGTTGAAATGAAGTATATTCGTTTCCTGGACAAGCTGTAATGGATAACCCAATGAGGCCAAAGTGCACCACGTGCGCACACATACATGCAAACAGGCGGCCCACACTTGAAAACACAAACACATAAGGAGGTCTACAGTCAGCCAGACAGTGACACAAATCTATTCCCATTCCCCACATGACAGACCGCCGCACTGGCTGAGCAGCTGCCTGATCAATAGTCATCAGTGACCTCTTCCATTTGGCTGTCACTTAAACCGAATCTGTAAGACATGTACTCCTTAAATGTGTTTGTTAACCGCTCTCTTTACGCACACATGCATATCAGAGATTTTTGGGCATCACATGTATTGCTAAAGATGCATTTTTACAGCAAAACTAACAGGGTGTCAAAATATAGCAATCAATTTTTTTTCTTGGGTCACTGATCAATTGTCACATATGCCAATCAAAATCTAATTATTCATATTTTACAGTTATCGCATGGACAGTGAGGCACGCACTGCACCAACTGCTCAGTCAACCAGAGATTCCATATGATTTACTTCAGATCAAGGTTGTTAGATTGTTTTAGGGAATGATGGGCGGTTTTTCTACTTTTATACCTGTAGTGCTCTCTCTCAATACCTTTGTGTCAACAGATATAAACATTAATTAAATGTGATTTAACTATTCTAATTTAGTCATTTATAATCTTTCATTGTCCAAAAAATAAAAATTCTAATATCCAATTGTGAAATGAATTAGAAATAATCACATATTCTCTTCATAATACAACACACTTGAAAAGCAACAGGCAGTGGGAAACCCAGGGAGCTAACAGTGGCACCACAACAACAACAACAAATGTTTACTGATAAATAAAACATATTCAATCAAAGCATTAATGCTAATGAAAAGAGAACCCGCAATCACAAGAGCTAAATGTGTGAGCTCTGGCACACACAGAGTGTGTGAGAGAGGTGTTAATTGCTGTGCTAATTAGGTCCTGATTGCATTGCTCTTGTTTTGCACTTGCAGGTGATTAAAATTTCAACAGAGCACATTATTTGGCGCCGTTAACAGGTGCCAAGCTCAGCACACAACACAGAGACACACGCATGCACGCGCGTACGCACCCACACACACACACACACGCACACACACACACGCACAAACACACAGACATACATACATAAGTACATACTGTATATACACACACAAACAAACACAAATATGGCTGTGAGGGGTCATTAGTTGCCCAGTTCCTTGTTTCCTTGAGCTAATGACTCCAAACAGCTCAAAATGGGGATTTAGTTTTTATTAGTTGAAAATCACATATAGATTTAAAGTTGTAGCCAATAATATTTTGTTTCATTTGTAGGATTTTGGTCTTCACAGCTGAGTATTCACAGTCAATCCTAATGAGTTTATGGTCACAGGTTTCAAATCTTCTACACAGCATTATTTGTATTTTGTAAATTAGAGTCACATTTAGAATAAAATAGTTAATAAATCGGGGTATGCTACAGGGCCTGTCATTGATACGTTTCTACGATGGCTTGCCTTGGGGTCTTCTGACAGATCCAGTCAGAATAGAGGTGTAGCAATGCATGTCCTCCTAAGCTGCACTTTCTTGCCCAAATACGATCACCTCTAGCTCCAAAAAACATTGTGCCCTCATTGAAACATTATGATTTGGGTGGTGTTAAAGTCAGAAATGAAACCTCTACTTTGTCGACTGACTCAACCAAGGCGTTGTGGCATTGCAAATGTATGACTAACAACAATGCTAACAATAACATGAACTATTTAATCATTATTGATTTATCTGTCAACACCGCAAGGAAAAGGTCAAGGCTGGATTTTTAAGCTTCTGAAAGGGATACGATCAGACTGCATAATACAAAGAGGGTCTGGGGGCCGGTGATAGTTACCTATCAAAGGCTTAAATATGGTACTTCTGAGACCAATTTGTCTCAGTGGCTCCACCCATTATGTATTATATAGTGTGTGCATACTATTTGCATATTAAACAGACAAAGGATATTAGCATATTACATAATAACTATACAAATCTTACATTTAATGAAATAACCACAAACTGATTGATATTGGGTTAACAAATTCAAACAGTCAAACTTGATTACAATTTAGAATTTCATGTTGGGAAACTGGGATCGACCACAGAGGGCAGCAGGAGGAAGACACAGTGAATGGCTGGCGGGTTGACAAGTCTGCGGAGGAACGTCTGTTGGGACTGCCGTTGAAATGACAGTGAGCGGAGAGACTGTGATTTGTTCTGTTCCAGAACAGTTGAGCGGCTGTCCCCATTGAGGCTCCAGTGTGTGTGTGTGTGTGTGTGTGTGTGTGTGTGTGTGTGTGTGTTTATATTGATGCAGGGCCTGGGAAAATATGCATCTGTTACTTGAGTGGGATTTTAGCCTTCAGTGACATCTGAGCTGTCAGAGTGAAAGGCTAGGGTCTCCTTTATCATTATGTGGCGCTATCTATCTATCTATCTATCTATGAGCAGGAAAACAGACATGAAGGCAGCACCGTGAGCAGACAGATAGACATGCTTTGAGGCAGTCCGACAAATAAATATACTTAATAAATGACATTTGTTCGTTCTAAAGGACTTGGCCTAAAGCAGCAACCTTCATCACTGACAGAAGAGTTACTCACACAAGAAACGTACCAGGAGGCACGAACCGCAAACTTCAGAGGCATTTTGTTTTAGTCATCATAGGCCAATGTATGTCATGGCCTCGATAGCTCAACCTCAAGAATTAAACATGTCAGAGCACCTTTAGAAGAATATCTCTGTAGCTTATGACGCAGGATGATGATTGCTTTGATGAGCATTTTTTTTTTTTTAAAGTCTGAAAGTTGGAACAAGGACTTTAAATTCATTGTCATTTTAGTAAACATTCTTAATTAAAATGGAGTCTTTTATTAAGGAAACAATAAAGGAGATAGTGTTAAGTGCTGTCCATAAAATTTACTTAGTTTCACAACTGTGTTATAAAGACTGGGCCCAATGTAAAGAGATCTCACTTGCATTGGAGAAGCTTGTAGGAATTATGTGTCGTGTGTCATGTGAATGCATTTTTATATGTTATCAGAAATTTGCCTTTCTTGTTTCGGATGTTCATAAAAAGCTAATATCATGTGATGCTTTACGTTACAGGCTTGATGTTAGCAAAGCTTTTTGACTTTAACGAGCAATGCCTATAACATGTGTACCCTGTCCTCATCCACTCATGTTACAAATAAAGTGTGATGTAAAATTTAATGGTTAGATTAAAAGCAAACAAAACCAATGGGCATACACTTACAGTAACAGAATCAGATCTAAATCCGCAAGCATATGTAAGATAATGTACTGGCCAATGTTTATAAGAAAACACAGTGTATTCTTGAATATGAACTCAACAAATGTTTGTTTTATTATGTGAATATACGAGTACTCAGACATTTGAAGCCGCTGTCCAGCATCCAGTCGCTGTTTCACAGTCCACCAAACCAGATCACTAAACTGTGTATGTGAATGGATTGATGAATCTCTCAACACCAGACCACTCCCAACTTTATCCTCAGCCTTTTCAACTGCACTTTTATTGTATGCTATTGTCGCTGCCACAGAGTCACGTGGCCTGCAGGCCTCTCCCTCTATCTCTTTCACACTTACACACACACACTGCCCGAGGTCTTAACCAGCTGCTTTGTCTTCCACAGAGGCCACAATATTGGACCAGGACACCTGTCACTCTCCCACAACTGAGAGGAATAGAAAAAAGAGAGAGAAAGGGAGAGATATTGGGGGAGGTGCATTGAATTTCATGCTAATAATGTATAAAATTTAGATAAATTGTAATATATGTATACAGCCTACACACATGTATTTCCAAAGACAAGTCTAATTTTACTAAATACTGCTGGTATGTTTGTAGGATTGTATTTCATTTATAGATACACTGTAATTCTCAAATGGTGTCCACTGAAACTCAACAGCTCCTCTTAATGCAATGAAAAAAGGTTGACTGTCGAATCTCATTCCCAGGTTGTCAGATGCTAACGCTATGGGTTTCCGAAATGTTGGTAGCTACCAACTCTAACCCTGAATGGATTAGTGATGATTCAGACAGTTTTATAAACAAAAATCCCTTTTTCTTGACAGCCAAACCAAGCCAACGACACTTGGAAATTTCTTGGCCAACTGTATTTAACGAAACGTAGTAGTGGCAAAGTAGTGGCATCAGCATTCAAATAGCATTTTTAAAATGGTGGCATTTAGTTTTAGAAAAAAAAAAGCTGATTGAACCTTCAAAACAAACGATTGACATTTCAATAAGTGATTCCCATATTTCAATCAATGAAATGTATTTCTTTAAAGATCGAGCTGACGACAAGCGGACATCCCATGTCTTTTTAGGAGAATGTTTGTTTTACACAAAGTAACACAGGCAGATAAATTCAAATTTTGTTTCCAAAAAAAAGCTGTGATGTGGAAAATTTCTACTTCTCCATTTTCAGTAAATATCAGTGCATTCCTTGACTCACTCAAAGAAAAGAAAACATAATAAGCATGGCCGAACCATTTTTTTCCTGCCCAAAACATTCAACTGCTGATGAAGATCGATGCAGCTGCTGATAATATAAATTCTGAGCTGCTACTTTGTATTGATCTCAGGATGGTAGATGGAGCTAGCAGAGAACTTCAGTAAATAAAAAAATAAAGTTGTAGACGTAGTCATCTATAATTTTGATAAAAAGCCAATATATATGACTGCAGGAGTTTAAACGTCTTTTAAAGAAAGCAAGAATAGTTTGTGACTTCAAACAATATTTGAAATTTGGCTGAAATAGGTTTTTGTGCTGTAATATGTCACAAACAATGCAGATGTGCCAGAAACTGGAAAAAAAAGCCAATTTTGCAGGATTGTTGATTATACTGTATGTGTATATTCCTATTCATTAATTAAAAATCACATTCATTTTAAAACCATTATATTTTTAAAGGTCATCCTAAAGTCTGTGAGGGACGAACATTTTAGCCAGCAATTTTGCATTTCAGCCGCAAATCTCTACAGGTGGATGGTGTGGCACTCCTAAAATGCTATAAAGTCACAAATGCAAATGAAATATTTTTATTTGTTCACTCCCCTTGTTTCCCATTCACTGTCCAGGAAGCAATCGAATTTTTAGCCTTTCGTATTATTAGGGAAATGTACTATAAGAATGGGAAATTAGGTATTTCTCAAAGTTTGGAAATAGACAACTGCACATGTAAGGGTTTGCAATGGTTCAGGATGTACTGATATGCTCTATAAGTATTGGAACTGTGGATGTGTTACCAAGCATGATGCCATCAATCTTTATCTTTATCTTTATCAATGTCATTATAAAACAGAATGTTTCTATTGTACCTTATATTCATTTTGAAACTGTGGGAACAAACTGCCCTCTTTAGTCCTGCAACATCCCGTGGCACTACATTGCTTCAGATAAAAAAGACTTTCATGATCTCCTTTGATCAGAAGATGGATTCCCAACCACTGCAGTCAGTGTATTAAGTTGTCTTTGGGCAAGACACTGAACCCTAGTGTGTGAATGTGTGTGTATGGTTTCCTAACCCCCAACCTAACCAATCCTATACTGAATGGGTGAATGTGAGAGATGTTGTAAGGGTTCCATAAAGTGATGGAAAACTCGGATCAAGGCATCATTACTGGTCTGTGGATACATTTTTCACACATCCATTTGGCATATTTTCTTCTGTCCTTCTCCACCAGACTCCTCCTTCTTGTGTTTTCAGTTTTCTTCTAAGCATACTCCAGACACAGAGGTAAACTGGAAAGGCATTAGTTAGGTATACAGACCAAAGTGGTTGTTGCTGCATTGCAGGCCACGAAAACAAAGCAAATCAACCAAGCAAAAAAAAATGCAGTGGTTATGTGACAACCCAACATCACACTATGGAGACCAATCACATAACAGAACAAAAAATTTACAACAAGCAGTAAAAAAAAAAACAAGTTTCTTTTACTTGATTGGAGCCTAAAACAATATGCTGCCAGGACACTGCATCAGCAGGGGAGGAGAAGAACTCAACAAGTTGTTTACAGATATAGAAAGCCTTTTGCGGTGAGGTGTTGCTCCTAAGCTGAGAGCTGGAAACCGGGTGGAGTTCATGGACCAAAACAAGGATGCTCTCCCAATTGTGTCTGCCCACGCTGCCGCACTACTCTGACAGCTGCAAGGCATGATTTGGTGTGAATGTAGTGTAGGTCACAATCAAAATGTTTACAGAGTATCTCAGTAAACAGTCAAGTGAAAGCCTCGACTTGTGCCCCTTAGTCACTTTGCAAATTAATATTCTATGTAGTAATCATTGTCTAGTTTTGTAACAGTACACACCCCATCCTCCAAGACACACACACACATGCCCACATACACATACACAAAAACTGTAATGCCCATCCATGTGTCAATGTTACTAGAGAACCCCCTACCAGATAATATATAACATAGTACACTATATAGCTTTGTCTAATTGTGACTCCTTGGCACTATATGGGGCTTTTATCTGCAATCAGATAAGTTAATTGGCAGCAATTACCCAACCACTGACTCACAATGGAGATGAAGGAAACGTAGAGCAGTGCCTGCACCTGGATATTCTCAAATGTTGAGGATGTCAACTTTGCAGCATGCCTGCACACACCTGAAAACACACCTGAACAGTCAATGCTGAGGTAATCATCACTGTCAGAACCCTCTCTTTTCACACCACTCATTTCATATTCACTCTCTTCTGTTCGATGTAACGGGTTGAGTTTCCACTAATTGGGGCAGAATAATACCAAGGCGATTTACAGGTGCTTTTCCCCCTTGTGTCGTCACCTCTACAGCACAGATTCTGGTTTCATTCCGCCAGTGGTTTTTGAAGGTATGGTTTCTCTTGACTGGAAAAGGCCCCTGTTGAGTTGTCAGGCTCATTGCTCAAGGTGCACCCTGGGTTTCAGGAGGTCCCGCGCTGACATATTCATAAATATGACACCTTGTTTTGTCCTTCTGGCGTCTTTTTGGTAGGCGATGGCCTTTGAATTGGAAGCAAGTAAGCTAATAGGGCTGCGTCTGATGCATGAGAACCGTGGGCTTTGGGAGAAGGCAGGGTGGCCTGAGGCGACACATGACAGGCAGATAATGACTGTATAGCTGTCAAGTCAAGGATACCTGTCTGCTGGTAAATACAGATTTGCCTTTTTGACATCATTTTTCCACCTCCTGGAAGATCAACTGAATGCAGCTTTCAGACTATTTCAGACTAGCTATCAGAGACATTAACACACACACACACCACGTGCACACACAAGTGTGCGTGCATGTACCCGCACGTGCACACTCCACATATCCTGCTGACAAACACACACATGCACACACATGTTTGCAACTGCAAGCAGAAACAGGAACAAAGGCAGTCTAAATGTATACGGTTATAATTGTAATTTTCTGCACCATCCGACATTCCCACGTAATGCTGCGCGTTTGAGAATGCATGGAGTGAGTTAATATGATTCTATTGTAGTCAGGCATAGAGAGAATGTGTATCTGTGTGTTTCTGAATATATCTCTGTGTTTGTGTGTGTGTCCATGCATGAGTGTGTGTGACTGGCAGGCTGGCTGAGGCCTGCGTTTTGTCCGTCGCCCCGGGGAATGCAGGTGAAAGCAATCTTGGTCCGTGAAAGCCGGCGAGATGTGCCTTTCTGCACCCAGAGAGCTGGTGAGCTGATTTCTTTTTGATAGGCTAAAGCCCTGACACCAGCCCCCTCCCCAACCTCCACCCCTTGGAATCCGCATATCACTGTCTAGAAAGGCCATGGCACTGGTCGTTCACATCTCTGCTGCCCATTGTTAGCAAGTTGCTCTGTTATCTATTGTTAGCTCATTGTAATATTTTCTATAGTGGATGTGTAACAGTGTTCATATCCATAAATTTTGCCTATTATGACTATTCCCTATCAGGCAAAGCAGTTTTTGTGGACACACACAAGATAATGTCTTTCCCTCCCACCCCTATCTCTCTCCAGCACTGCCCAGAAGCCAAAACAGCAAAATGGTTCGGTGCATGGCTGAAATGACGAAACACAGCCTAAATACACCTAATTTGCTCGCTATTTAGTTAAATCAAATCAAATCAAATCAAATCAAATTTTATTTGTATAGCCCAAAATCAAAATTTACACATTATCTCACTGGGCTTTGACAAACTGTACAGATGTGACATCCTCTGCCCTTAGACCCTCGAACCGAGAGAGAAAAAAACTTAAAAAAAAAACCCTAAACAAATAAGAAACCTTGGGAAGAACCACAGAGGAGGGATCCTACTTCCTAGGACAAACAGACGTGCAATATCTGTCACTTGTACAGAACACAACAACATGATAATAATGGTTTACTTAGAATGTATAAGACATCCATGAGTCCCAGAGTCTGTGGAATCTATAAATCCAGATGCATGTTTACTCTGTTGGTCCAGGAGTCATTATAGTTCATGTAGCAAGATCTGGTTGTTGCTGATGTAGTCACTGAGTCCAAGAATATGTGGGATCTATAAATCTAGGGATATGTGAAGTGTAGTGATCCAGAAGCAG
>KV751334.1:4034238-4047521 GCA_001698575.1 Mola mola
TGTGTGTTAATGTGACTGGGAGGAGTGGATTCATTAAGACTTACATATTCATGGTACAGCCAAGTTTCATTAAGGCAAAATAAGTATATATTATTATCTGATATAAGCTCATTTATTAATACACCTTTAGATGATAGGGATCTGATATTCAAGAGTCCACATTTAAGTCTCTTTACTTTGTAAACTGCCTCATTAGTGGTGTTGATTTTTCCTATTTTTCCTAAGTTCCTACGTGAACCCTTGTTATTTGATTTAGTGAATTCAGTGAATTTATGTGGACGGGGGACAGACACAGTCTCTATGGGGTTGTAGGTGGATGACTCTAAAGGAATCGCAGAGAAGCGTATAAGACTGCAACTCTGCTTCCTGGCCTCAACTCTGAATTGTCAATTTGGCTGACTAATAAATCTGGTCATATTTCTAGGAATGAGAGCAGCTCCTTCCCAAGTAGGATGGATGCCGTCTCTCCACATTAGACCAGGTCTTCCCCAGAAAGTTTGCCAATTATCAATGAAACCCACGTCATTTGCTGGACACCACCTCGACAGCCAGCGGTTGAACGACGACATGCGACTAAACATATAGTCACTGGTCAGGTTAGGCAGGGGACCAGAAAAAACTACGGAATCCGACCGTGTTTTAGCAAAAGCACACAACGACCCAACATTAACTTTAGTGACTTCTGACTGGCGTAGCCGAACGTCATTACCGCCGACATGAATTACAATGTATTTACGTTTACTTTTTGCCAGCAGCTTTAAATTTGATTCCACCTTGCCCGCTCTGGCCCCCGGGAACACATTTGCCTATGGCCGCTAGTGTGGAAAATGTCATGTTTTGCAAAATAGAGCTGCCAATTACTAGAGTTGGTCACTGAGTGGGGAAAAATCTGTTGGAAACGTGAACGGGTGGGTGGTGAACCGTGGGCTTCTGCTTAGGACTATGCTTCCTTTGAACAGTCACCCAACCTCCCTGGTTTCTCGGCTGCTCGGGAGCTGCATGGGGAGTTCAGACGAGCTGCCTCCAATTGACCCACGTCGGCTAATGAGGGCTGGTTAGCTAGCAAAGCTACTGGTTTGGTTTGCAAGGTGCGGATCGTAGCCTCCAAATCACTAAGTTACATGCTATGGCCGCTGCACATAGCATGATTAGGAACAAATCATGTTGGTTTTAATTGAAAGGTATTTATGCCTTGATGTGTGTGCTGGAATGAAGTGTCCATTAGGCATAATCTCATAATAGACCGATTGTGTTAATTCTGCCTATGGATCCTGCACTGACGGTAATACAAAACAAAAGTTTCTCCAGTGAGCAGTGGGCAGCTCTTCATGAGAATGTGAATGGAACTTATCTGGCATGGTTATTCTTTGGGAATTTATGATTGAGAATTAATGCTGATCGGTTTGGTACTGTAAGCGGAGCTTTGGATAACTGATAATGGTTGTAATCCATCTGGGGATATAATGTCTTAATATGATGTTTGTGGGTACTGCTTATTTAATATTGGTAAATCAGTATAGCCTGCACCATTTGTGCACAAACACACAGATACACACACACACACACACACACACACACAAATACACACAGACAAACACACACAATCACACGGTCACAGTGCATCCCAAGGGCTGAAGAACACTGACACTTATGACAGTTTATTATACAGTGAAAGAACTAGTGAGCTGGGCTAAACAGATTACAATCCGCCAGTATTCACACAGTGGCTAAAGAGCTACGCTGGAATACAGAAGCAAAAAATAAAGAATAAAAAAATAAAAAAACCCAAAAAACAATATGGTGTTTTGAACAAAAAAATGTATACAGAATTTTTTATGTGGAAATGCTGATTGGGTTTTTGAAGCGATAAACCTTTATTTTTTTAAATAATCCGCGCAAATAATTGGAAAACGTTAATGTTTAAAACCCGCTCAAGCCTCTACATATTCCTGCAAAATTTATAAAAATAATTTTATAAAAAGAGACAATATCACTGTCTTCTTTCTTACTGCCATGGCAGTCAGTCCATCATCTTGCTGGCCAGCTAGTCATACCATATCACCCTTTCTAGCCAGCCCGCTAGCTAAAATGGAAATGTGCGTTTGTGCCAGCAGTTGGATACTGTTGGGGGACTTGAAGCTTTCACGCTGCCGAGATAAAGTAGCGGGCCTAAGCCTTGCCTGGTGAAATGACATATCCCCCACCTTCCTGCTCTTGTACAATTGCCATAATATTGTGTTTCTATGCTGGGCCTGTAACCTTTGATTAAATTAGTCCGGTATTGCCTCGGTCCTTTTCTAAACTGTAGGCGCTGGAGAGCTACTTAACGGACCCTGTCCCTTGGAGGGAGGAAACTGCTTGAGCTTACAAGTGTACGGCCACAGAAATATCAATCCCCTCTCAGTCAAACGTCTCTTTCTCCATCCCTCCTCTCCTTCCCCTTCATCTCTCTTTCTCAGTTACACCCTTTTGCCCTCTCCCCTTGTCTTTCCTCCATGTGTTTGTCGATCCATCACACTCTGTCACTCTCCAGGTGCGGCACGTATGACAGGATGTCAAGGTAAAGAACAGCAAAATGACATTTTGTTGTTGTTATTTTTCAAATCCATGAACTATTGGTGCTGTGCTGTGAATGACAGCATAAATGAACAGATCGGAATTGAATTTTGTTCGAGGAGTTGGGATTAATGTGGGAAGAAGGCAAAAGAGACATGGAATTGGTCAAATGTCAATCAGGTGCAGGCCTAAGTTAAATGAAATGCCGCTTCTCGTCCACATTCAGTGTGTTATTTACTTTAGGCTAAAGGTGCAGTAAACTTTTCCTCAGGGGACCCATATTTTACTTCCTGATATGTATGAATTAATACATTTTAAAATGATTTTTCATTCAGCCTTTCACCAATTGCATTTTATCAGACTTTTTGACAACTTTCTCCACGTTTGTTTTTAAAGAATGGCGCCTGTATTCTTTTTTTAGCCATAAGTTTAGTCTCACTTTTTTCTGTAAATGTACAAATACATAATGCTGAGTAGTGCTAAGCCATTTTGAAACCTACAAAAGAAAAATTGTAAGCGTGGCTATTGTGACCTCTGTACATATTTGTTCATAATTTGCAAACATTTGAAATCCAAGTGTTTACTATTTTATGGTATATAAGTAGGTATAAGTGTTTTCTGGGGGCATGCATTTTATATATTGTTACTATTGTTAATAATTAGCATTATTCTTGGCCAATTCTTCCTTTTCTGCCTCTAATTGCCTTACACTGATATTTTCACCCTAACTTTAAAAGCTCTCAGCCTAAACAACACAAACAACAAGCAATTATTACACAGTCAGAGGCATTTTAGGCACTTCAAAATCCTTGGAAAAAAAATTGACAAATCACAAAACAGTCCAATTCATTGTCTTATTCTCCATGATCCCATTTGCATTCAAGTTACTAAGATTAAGGCAACCTAGTGAGTTTTGACAGTTGGGTCGTTCCCTGTCGTCACAACGGCACAAATAAAAAAAGATAACATTATTTAGACTCGACTCTGTGACTTCAGCTCCTGTTTGCAACCATTTGACTTTCTTCTAATTTGAGCTATCTGATAATTGCTGCTTTTTAAATTTCTAAGTTGGGGCACATTACATAAAAATTTTGATACACAAAATGGAGTTTCAAAGGGAAATGCAAAAATATTAACCTCAGTACTGGAAGTAATGAGAATGTAGCAGTGAAACATCACATGCCCCATGGAGCACTGCCTCTCATGGCAAAACTCCAGCTACTGCTCACACTACGCAGGTGTGTATACGTATTTGTTTACACACTTGGGACCTGGAAGAGTAAGATGGACCACCACCCGCCTACAGATCCCTAATGGGAGGTCTGCACACCTGGGTCCACAATATCACACACATACACACACACACACACACATCATATTTCATGTCAGTGGGCATTTGATTACAGACATGGAATACCACAACATGACAAGGTGGAGCAGGCCATTTCCCACAAGGTGACATCACAGTACATGCTGTAAGGAGATGCGTATGCGTGTCTGTTTGTGCGTCTGTGTCCCCGTGCATCTGTATCTGTTTCCTTACCCACACTTTTCACACATATCAACACACAAAAGCCACATGGGAAGCAATTGATAGCTGCAGCAGCTGTGGAATATGTTATTCAAATGGTGTGTGACTGTTTGTGTGTTTGTATCATAGCATTAATGTTTGTGTGTTATCATCTCTGCTTGTAGGAATAAACGACACTGATGTGTCTCTGCAGGGAACTTATAGAAAATCACTTACCTCTCTGCTCTTACTGTAGCGTGAAAATGAGTGACTCGGTTTTTCGTATTAGGACAGGACAGAAAACATTAAAAAATGAATCACAAAGCTGTTTAAAATGATAATAATGGTTATACTTCAGACAGTAAATACGTGACAGCTGATTTGAAAGTGGAGCTCAGGATGGCCGGTGCCTCGCTTTACTTTTGCTTCTGCTGGAAACCATACAATGAGACCCTGAGTCTCAGAGTCTAGTTGGTTCATTTTACATATTAGTGCTGGCTACGTTTATGTACATCACAAAAAGCTAAAAAATAGATAGATTATAGATTATAAGCATTAATAATACTATTACTTTACAAGTCGACCACCAGTTATGAATAATGACTGGCAAACACAGGTAGAGACTGTATGAGCTTATTACTGGTGGATCGTCACACATCATCACCACACACTAGTAGAATTTAATTGACACAAACTAAGCTTTAACTGCTTTTAATACCCATGCAGATGTGCATGTATATTTTTTTATTTGTTTTGTCAGCTAAAGTTATTTTTTGCAGATTTTGCTCCCTTTTTTGGCAGGTTATCCGAAACTTATTTCTGGCCTTTTGATTCTTGCCATAAGCTAGTCCACTTGGTCTGTTTTTGGCTTTAGTTTGCACCAGCCTGGTTTACTTTCCAATAAAATGGAATGAGTGTGTGTGCGCGCTTGGGCTTCCACCCCTCAGAGTGCATGTATGTTCATGTGTGCGTGCATGGTTGGCTCCCTAGCCTGTGTCTAGCCTTTGTGGCACGGGCCAGGGCTCTGCGGCTGCCCCGGGGCCACCATTGTCCCCGGTCTCCACAGCCCAGTGGCCACAGATGTTCCCCGTTTGATACCGTGCTCCTCACACATACTCCCCACTCGCAGAGATGTGTGGGTGGCCAAGCGGGGCACCCTGTTGCATGTCACACTTGCACGCCATTGGCCGCCCGGTGCCTGCACGTGACACTGAAAGGGGGAAGCCATCACGTCTACAGTTTTAATCCAGCCACCATGCATAATGGAACAGAAGTAGCCCCAAGTGGAGAAGGAAGCTTTGCATGAGGAGGTGTTCATAAAAGGATCTTGGGACAACCGGGTGCGACAGGATAGAGGGAGAACAGAAGCACCCTGAGATGTTGTTCAAAGCACCTCGAGGAAAAAAAAAAAGAAAGAAATTGGGACACAAGTGACATCTCTCCCAAGTTGTGCCTCCATAAGTGTATGTTTGTGTTTGTGAATTGCATGTAATGAATAAAGAAAGGTTGATGTAGAGGTTCAGTGCAACAAACAGGGTGTTCAAATTAACGCTAGATGCAACAATGAGATGTTGGCATCACAGCTGAGGAAAAAAGCAGTGCTTGGAGGGAAGCCCTGATATGCTTGCTGTCAAAGCACAATATATAGACAGGTGCACATAGAAGAGTTGGCTTTTCCTCTGTACCATCATGCAAAGATCAGCGAGCTGCAATTGTTTACAGTAGATGCTTAAACTCAGCTGCTGAAGATTCACCAAAATGTTTGTTTTTAGCAATGCTTTGAATATTGATTTTGACTAGTTGTGAATATGTTTTAACAGATTTGTGATCACAACTAACTTATTTCCTAATACGTTGCTAACAGTAATATAAATGTTCCCAATCTCTCATTGTTGTTTGAGGCATATTGTTTCAGGTTTTAAATTTGTCAGACTTGCATGGTGACATTTGGTTTGTCCTCAGGCAAATGGTTAACTTTTACCTTATCGCTATGACTATCTTTTGTCATTCTCCAAGGAAAGATTGTGATAAGGTTACATAGAGATTGTTATCTCTAACTCTTCAAATCTCAAATTAATAGGCTTTTGTCTGCGTGAGCTGTTTGTTTTAGGATTTCCATTTTCCTGTTAAATAACTGACATACAGTTTTTGCTGATAATATAGAGTTAGAAACTGTTGCATGGTTAAAAGCACAGACCTTGCAGTAGGTCTTGGAAAACATTACATAAACAGACAGGTGCACAGGCATAATCAGCCTCACTGGTCACTTTAGTCATTGTGTGGTAGATGGGAAACATGCTACACAAAATCAAAATCCGAACCACTCATTGTTGAAAGGTGACACATAATAAATGGTTGTGTCTATGTAATATATAGTTGGATTTACTGGAGGGAACGTCAGATTGCCCTTTGAGAATTTTAGGGGGAAAATGAGAACGCACAGAGATGAACAGAAACACGTGGAGAACCGGTTGGATGAAGAAGAAAGAATCACCATTTTCTCCTGCTCAAAGACACAGCTCAGTCTTAATCAAAATCCCACACAGGAAGAACACTTGAGTAGCTTAATCAAAGACCTACTCTGTATTAATAATGGAGCAGAGTGCTGGAATGGAGTTTTACTTATTCAAGACTGCATTTATTCGCCTCCTATACCTTTAGAGTATATTAGGATTTGGGTGTGGCAACAGGGTGAAATGAAGATAATAGGACAAATAGTAGTAATTATATTCTTCATTACAGTACATACTAGCATTTTTTAAAATTCCATAATTTTCTATTTTCAACATATTGAGTTTATTTCTGGTTCATATCCAAGTTTCAGTGTTCACCACAAAATTGTATATTTGAAGAACTCCATGTCAAATTATGCCACAATGATTCAATTTCAGCAATTATGGCATTGCTACATTGCCGAGGGTGTGTCCTAGACTTATCACACACTCTTAAAACTTCCCAAGGTCAATCAAGGTTTCACCCAAAAAGCTTTAGGTTTCCTGTCTCATTCTTTTAAATTGTTCATATATGTTTATAGCTGTGAGAGCTTTGGCATGTTTGTGTTATCAACTTGAAATGACATGAAATAACATGAGACTAAGTAAGACATGAGCAACAAAGATTTTCTCCATCCATCAGTTGTAGCACTAGAAGTCCCAAAAGTCCCAAATCAGCTCTAGATCTTAATCGTATGAACCCCCCTTCCCCCCCGTAAAATTAATGACCCATGCAGTAGTTTTAGAGATATTTTGTTCAAGAACGGACTAACACTTTGAATCACAAAATGGAATTGACATGACATCTATGCCTTTTGTGCCTCTGAAAGGCTGGCGTGCATTTGAAAATAACACAATGGGGCAGGAATATACTATGTTGTTTTGTTAGGTATAAAAAAGTCAAACTGGTATTTTCACACGTCACTCACACTATCTGATTATCTGTATATTCAAAACCTCACCCCCGTTCCTTTCCTAATTCCCTGCATTTAACTCTTTGTTTTTTTAACTGCTAGGGAACAGAGGACGCCTCGCAACATCACACCTGCCTTCCCCAAGGGCAACATGGGTTGGGAAAAGATCTGAGGAGAGGTTGACTTTCTCTGATTCTCTCCCTCCCCGGTTTGCTACTCTTGAGGTGTTTTATGCAGTGCGACTCTGTGTGACCCCAAAATCCTAAAAACACTGTCTTTTTAAAAACTAAAGGACTAATTGCATCCTACCAATTAACTGAGAAGGTGACCTATATGTTGCGTGGGTCAAATAGAAAGACGCTGCAAATACAGCTGGCTGTTTTATCAGGAGACTTTTCTTGTGCATTTTTCAGATAATATTCCAGAAAGGGCTTTAAGATATGTCATAGTCTCATTTTAAATCACAATTCTGCATTTTTTTCCTTGAAGGTTCTTTCCAGTATCTTGAAGTTGTGAACATGAGGCTTTACCTCCTACGGCCTATTATTCATGTGGGACAAAAGGCAAAAGGAATTTATAGGAAATCAAATATGGTTTATAAAGCTGTGTCTGGTCATGTTACTTCAGGAGGCTTGATCTAACAAGCTAAAAAAAAAACATGCAGGCGTTACATAGGATTATTGAAGAGAACCTGAGCAGACAATGGCTTGTGCAGATACAGTGGCGCAGAGATTCGTGCAGTGACAGCAACAATGGACATGTGTGGCGAGGAGATAGGCAAGCGACGGCTAATTAGCTCAAAGAGAACACCCCATTGTTTTGGGCTTGGGACTGCTGCACTTCAATGGCTCCTCACTTGTAGATTGGTACACTGCAGAACGGGTTTGATGTGGCTATTGTTGAGCTAAATGCTATTAACGTTAAAGCCTAGTGACACATAAAAGTGAAGCTGGTGTAAATTACAATTCCCCTGCGCATAATCCACTTGCTGATGGAAGACATTACAGCAGCCTTGTGTCTTGACAACAGATTATGGTGACAGCTTTAGCCTACCTTGGTCACAAACAGGAGAAGCCATGGGATTTCAGGTTTTATCCGCCCCATCCCTTCTTCATCTTCTTTCTCTCCCTCCTTCCATAACTCCCTCCTTTTCTGTCCTCCTGTTCTCCCATTGATCTAGCTGTGGTATTCACTATCTGCCAATGGTGCATGCCTGCAGGGGGGCCACCAAATCCATTATCAGGTACGACAACAGTTTCCACACTGTTTCACTCACTGTATATAATATGGAGGGAGGGAAAGAAGGAGAGATAGGTTTTAAACCTGATTATGAGCCACTGGAACTAAAAATTAAACACTACAAACAGTTGTTAAAAAAGCCAAGTATACACCACATGTGCACTATTTGTTTGATCTTGCATAAAGTGAACATAGCTTTAAAGCTCACAAATAGCCTGTGGGGTGTTACATTCAATCTCTATCCTTACCTTAATGTTTTCAACCACATATCCAGACTCAAATAAATTACTGTGGTAAAATATTATTTATTATCAGGACATCCATCTTCTACCGCTTATCCTGTTAGGGTTCGCGGGGGGTGGGGGTGGCCCTGTCTCAGCATCTTAGGGCGAAGGCAGGGTCACCCTGGATAAGTCGCAGGGCCAACATATAGAGACAAACAACCATCCACACTCAAATTCACACCTACGGGCAATTTAGAGTGACCAATTAACCTAACCCCCAGTTTGCGTGTTTTTGGACTGTGGGAGGAAGCCGGAGTACCCGGAGAGAACCCACACAGACACAGGGAGAACATGCAAACTCCTCACAGAAACGCCCTGACCCGGAATCGAACCCAGGACCCAGTGCTAACGACTGCACCACTGTGCCGCCCTATGTCTGAACAAAAAGTGAACAAGGTCAAATTACCTAAATGGTGTGTGATTTATTTTGACACCTGTACAACAAAGTATTACCTGCATGAATAATTTTAGATGAAGCAAACATGCACAAAGATATAGTACAAAGATATCTACTTTTTTAAACATTCCAGCAACCCCATATTAGAGACATAGCTCCCTATGTTGTGAGTCTATGACAGCTTATGTTGGATAAAACTATGCAAATCATTCAAACACTTCCAATCTTAAATGTTTTACTTTATTCTGTCCAAGAGTACAGTATGCGTGTGTGTCAATGTGTATCAGAAAGGCAAGCCAGGCCTCTACTACTAATCTTAACACACATCTCTTTCCCCAGTGGATAGCATGGTAGCATACAGCATCATAGTCTGATGATGTGGGTTTGTTACTGTGCAGTGCTTCTGAACACACACAAAAAAAAAATCTTGTAGAATATAGTATCTCTCTCTCTCTCTCTCCCTTTCACACACACACACACACACACACACACACACACACACACACACACACACACACACACACACTAACCAATGGGCCAGTGTAGCAGTACTAATGGCCAGTGTGCCAGTCTAAGCGTGAGTGTGTCTAATTCCCGGCTAATGCTGTCTACCCCCCAGGTCCACTGTCCTTGGCTGCCTGCCACTCTTTCAGTACTCAGGACACTCCTTTAAAAGCCTCTCAAGAAAAGAACAGGGGCAGAAAGTAAGATACAAAAGCAGATGGACAGACATCAACACAAGACTTATTTTCATTACACATATAGGTATGAGGCAGGTTTTTTATCCGAGCAATGTGTGAGGCAAGAGGCAATATTGCTTTACGTAGTTTGTGATTTCACAAATACAGTTTGGCAGTTGTATTTTTATAATGTAATGGTGGACTTTAAAGAGTAAAAATAATATAGGTTAAAGTATAATTACTCTGCTTCTGCCTAGTCTGACATTGGAAACAGTGAAAAAAACAAGGAATCAAATGATCAGAAATCTATGAGGCATTTTACCCTGAACTAATAGCTGCTATACATTAGATCTGGTTTGGAGCAGTGTGCTACATCTCAGTCATAAAATGTAAGAGAGGTTCCAGTTGTATGGAACTAGTAGTAACAGTTTCAGTGTTCAAGCATGAGAGCTAACCTGAAATTTTCCATCTCTGCCCTTTAACCTTTGACCACTTTACCAAGTTGCTCTGCACCTACTTATCCATCTTGCTTTAAGTTGTAGGCAGGTGTCAGCCACTGACTCCTTGTATTCATACGTTTACAGCACATGAAAGGATATGTATATGTATTGTGCAAATGTGTGAAACTTGATGCCGGGAGCAGGAGCTTACAGATAGCCGGGTGGGTCAGGCTTGGGGCATATTGCGCGCTTATGTAGGGTGAACCAACCGGTCAGGCCTGTGTGGCTTGTTGTTACGTTATATTTTGTGTTGTGAGTGCGTGGCTTTTTGACTTCTTACACTTTCTCTCAAATGTCCACCCCTGTCTACCCTCCCGCACACAAATGAGCTTGCACACATATGCATATGTGCAGGCTATATCTGCTCACACAATCCACATAATTGATATATTCTTTTACTTGCACCTGGCCCAGTGTTAACAAGACATGTCCAGGAGCATACCTATCAAAGTGTGTCATCTAAGACACCGAAGGGCCTTTTTTAATGCAAGACTCTCCTCCCTTTTTGTCAGGGTTTGTTTTCTCAAGGAATCCAGAATAAATATGCCCTCGACACTATTTGAAACTTATTGTCATCACACCTTCTAGATATGCATTTCAAGCAAAGAACCACTGGCATTTTTTAAGGAGATGCCAACACACGCATAAACGGTGTGCTTCAGGTAATGAAATAAGAGGAATATATTTAGAGTGGCAAGATCCACACTGAAATTTAAACGCTTCATTTTTTTTCTCATTTTATCATCTGATTGTGTGTGTTCTACTATTTGGTTCCAGGTTGCCTAAAGCACACACACACACACACACACACACACACACACACACACACACACACACACATATATATATATAAAAAGATGAGTGTTTTATTTTGAAAGTAATAACTAAGGTATACGCATTGCTGGGCCCGTATAATGGTTTGTTGAAGTATAATCTCTACTATTTTATGTCACAGTTTAGAGGGAAAGTACATGCCAAATCAAAAATACATATTTCTATTCTTAGCTCCAGTGCTTTGATTTGTTATTATTCATTTATTTTTGTGTCTATATTTTTGATAAAAAAATTATGTAGATTATTTTTGTGCAAATTGATATTTACTGGGTGAAGGGATGTTTGCTTTTTGTCAAATGTACAGGAACTGGCTGGAACTTTGCTTGGTATGCTTTTAAAAAAATCACGACATAGTTACTCAAGATAATCAACAAACCTTCTGGTAAACTATTTCAATCAGGAACTATTTTCTTTTTGGCATTTCATTGTGCAGAAGGGAACATGTGTTTACTTACGGTGTGGAATGTAAATATTAAGTATTGCAGGTATTGTTTACCTGCTAAATATTAGTGTCCTTTGTGAGCACTTTAATTAGATAAGAGATACTGATAGATTAAAGCCAAAATCTCTAAGGATATTAATAATAATTAACAAAAATTCTAATCTATTTTCTTTAATAAAAAGCAAAATCCTTCTCTGACAGATGTGTCAACAGATCAACAACTACACTGATCTTCCAAAAACATTAACCCAGAAAAGATGTAAGGATATCAAAATTCATTCACATATCGTGTCTTCAAGATAAAATACTAGACTCTTACATTTAAAGGTTAATGGCCATGGTTGTTCATGTGTACTGTATGTGCACGCATGCTGTATGTATATATGAATTATTTTTTGTTTAAATGTCTGCTGACATACACATATTAGGCAAGACAGATGAGGTTGACAGATGTGAGTGTATTCTAGCGTGGGTGTGTGTAGGAAGAGGTAGGGGGGGATTTGTGTGTGCATGATGGCAAAATGTGGATTAGACATGGGATCACAGAGACTGCTCTTTGAGTTTCATCTGTCTCCCCATCACTGCCTTCATCTCTCCTTCCCCCACTTTCCTAAAGGCACAAACTCTGCCAGTTGTCACCTTAGAGTATTGCAGGCCCGGCTGAAGCACTCCACTCCTCGGGAGGAGAATGTCAGCCCAGGCTCGGGGCAGTTTTGACAAACAGAGTATATATTGATACATGATAAAGTATGCTAGAAATCACTCGACTGCTGAGGGCTACTATAGTTTTAATATCATCATTTGAATTAACAAGCATTCTGTGGAGAAATAATGAGCTTTCATTATTCAGAACATCATCCTTACCCCGGCGGAGACTCACAGGGCTATTAGTGCTTGAGAACTTAATGAAAAGAAGATAAAGAAGGTTTGAGATAAAAGTTTGAATGGCCACACTCGGTAACCAGAGTTAAAATTTAATGCAGCCCCAGTGGATGACAGATGAGCTTCTTATCTGGGGCCTAGGGAATGGGTAGACAGGGGATCCACTTTGGAAGGTGCCGTTCTCTGGAAGGTGAAGAATGTGCGCCCTCCTGCTTCCTCTGACATGCCGACTGTGGTATACGAACCCGGGTGGACCCCCCACTTCTCGCCCTCCATTGCTCAGTGTGATTCATGCCATCCCAGAGATGGCTGCATGTCCCCTGCCCTAAAATAATAATCTCTGCTTTAGAACAAAAAGCAGTGTTGCTTTGGCAAATTCATATCCCATTAAATGAACTTGAACTAATTGCAAAATTATTGTACTCAAAGTTAAGTTTGCTTCCCTTCCCTATAATCTACAGTGTATTACATAATTAATGATTAGTTATCAACAAGAAAAGATAATTGATGCCCACAGGATTTGGTAGTTTGAGTGAGGACAGATCAGCAAAGG
>KV751334.1:4047632-4080535 GCA_001698575.1 Mola mola
TAAAAATAATACTAAAAAAAAAAGTAATTCCATCATCTGCTCTATTTCGTTTTTCACAACTACAATGTCATTAGTACATGCAAGACTGCCTTAGGATAAAATCCCTTAATTCAGCTAACCCTGTGGTGACGCCTTTTCTCCAAAACAAGTCTGATGGGCTTCATTCCTTCAGCTTTAGCTGCAGTGTATTACATAACAAACATGCTCTGTGTTGGCAAGAGATAGAACACTGATGAAGCCCCAAATCATTTCATTTTAGCAAAACCAAAGCTAAAAATAGCACTGTGTAAACATGCAAAGTGTATTATTAGAAAACTTGAAAACTATCTGGAGGATGATCAGCTGATGGGGAAATATACATATGCAACTCTTCAGTGACACACTTGTAAACACACAATAGCATTTAGGAATGTATTCACACACACATAAGGAAATAAGACAGTAGCAACCACTCCCGGAGCCCCTCTGCTTGATGCTGTGTTTATCCCAAGGGCCTTGAGGGAAGTATGTTTGCTTGCTGAACCATTGTGAAGTCTCCAACAGACATGTCTAGCTTGCTGCTGCGCTGTGCTGTGCTGTTCTCTGCTGGAGGAAATCTCTGTGAATGGGAGGGGAATGCATTGATTTGATGAATGAGTGCATATTTGTGGGAGTACTGGTGGCCAATGTGCAGTCTGGTGCAAGGAGTTATTTTTGTGGCTAGAACTTAACAACAAAGCCTTTAGCTCTGAGCGCTGAGTGCAAAAATCACAGCTAAGTTAAACGCAAGCACAGATGTTATAATCTTACATTGCCTTAGTCCTCAGGATAATGTCTCTGAGTGTAGCATTTCAGACATTTTTAACATTGAACATTTCATATAGTATAGTATGTTTCCATGCAATGCTCTGAAGCATTGATCACTTAAACATTTTAGCATTATCTGCATAAAGAGAAACAAATCATTCTGATTCTAGTTTTGGATTACGAAATATCAGTTCTATGTTGCTGACGCAGTTTTCTAAACCAGATTCAGTGCTTGGCTTTTACAACATCTACCCATAAAGTAAAATTACTGAACCTAAAGTATTTCAGGCTGTTGTTCCCATTTAGCAATGTGTTGCACCTTGTTCCATTCCCATACATCAAGAAAAGTACATTTGCTGATAATGTGTCTTTCAGTTCATTAAACTTTTAAGTTGGCCAATATAATCTTTTTAAAATAACCAATTAATACTTATATGAGGACAGTAAAATTTGACATCAAACCCAAGTGTTTTGTGGAAAAGGGTAAATATTGTTTGAATTGATTTTACTTTGCAACTCTTACTTTTCATAACTATGATTTGGTTCCTGCTTCAAAGAAACTGATTAATTTTTTAAGTTCCCATAAAGGTTCCTTATCCATAATGGCAAATCCTTTTATGGGGGCTATATAATTTTAATTAAACACACCCCTATGTTGGCTGCTACAAGCACTTAACATGGAACAGCAACAGTATAACCTGGTTAAAGACATGGGTGAGAGGGAGGAGGACTGGACCCCTTTTCATGGATTTAGCTGGTTTCTCACAAACAAAGGTGCAAAGAAAGTATTTAAAGGTTGAAGTTAATAATGTTTTGAAGCCCCAAATTTTTAAGTACAGTTCGCATACAATATTTTGTCAGAAACACTAGTGAGTTTTTAAATCCATGTGTTAATTCATACATGCCAGGATTCGGAGATTTTATGCTTTCACAATACAAGGAGCAAAATTAGGTTTGGTATGCAAAGAAATTTTCCTCCCAAAGCTGACACCAAAAGCCGGAATGTGGGATTTTTGATAACTTCTGCTAAACTTTTACAAACAGCGAGCCATTAGCATTACTTACTTGATCACTACCTTGACCGCCCCAGGCAATATTTGTGCTTTCATTGCAATCTCAGTTCTGTCCTTTTCATAAGTAGTTCCTGGTGTTGAGACATTCATTAATACCTTGGAGTTGCGGAAACATCTTAAAGCATTTGTACCATAAAAACAGTTTCACATGGTTAAATGTGACACAAAACAGCCAACTTATATTAAATATATTTAGTAATCAAAAGGAATTTACAGGCAATACACTACAGCATCATATACGGAATATCTCAACCTCTTTGATTCAGTTGTTGCATCACTTTTATGGGATGGGGCATGGATGGCCTGAGGGTAATGCTGGGGGATGGAGAGGAGCTTGGTATAAATCCTGTGCAAGTTTTCACATGCTGAGAAAGCAGGCAAGCATCATAAAAAATGGCTCACTAATCATTTCAATACAGCATCAAGGCAGACAGGAGGATGGCTCCATGCACACAAGCACTCACATGCATGACAACAGGTGTTATTCATCCAACCTGTAGGGACACTGTGAGAACTGGTATCAAGATAAAAGAGAAGAGGAAGGAGGTGGAAGGAAGCCAAAGAGCACTAAGAGAATATGTTTGTGCTCTGATCTACCTAAGAGAGAAAGACAAAGAAAAGAAAGAAAGATTAAATGATGTAGCAACCATCATTCTGGGAACGTCTGTGGAAAATATGTGGTCTGCTTTGTCATCTGCTTTGTCCTGCCTGACAAATGTTGTACGGGCCCCATCTCTCACCTTTCTTTCCCAGGACTCCACACTTGTGCCATGTGTTGATTTAGCTGATCAAAAACATATGGTTTAATTTCTGCAGACAGCTGGTAGACATAACAGCCAATTTTTGCAAGGATAAGACCTAAAATTATTTTTTAACATAAAACATGGAGAAAAGTTAGTTTTCATACTGTACAACATTTTTTTCTTAGAACAAGACTCTGACAGCATGGTGCAAGACATCACGCACTCTAACTAACTACAATAGAATTTTATAGGGATACCATTGTGCAAACTTCACATTATCTTAGCTGATTTTGGGTAATTATAGCTAACACCGACCACAAAGGGGTTTAATTCACCCTGCACATCTTCACCAATCCACAAACAGTAGTGAAACTGGAACTGACAGAGGTATATACTTGAAAAGTTCCAGTTCAGTGAACGCTGGCATATTTTACTACGACTGCTCCCAAGTTTTTCCACTGGTTTAACCTTTTTTTTTTTTTTGTTTTTTTTAATTAATTGTTTACCTGCTAATTTGTTTTTGTTTTTGTACAAGTGTCAAATTTTGAGGATTCCATCTGTTGTTGGAGACTGAAACCTGAAGGTTAGGGCCTTGGCCTTCATAGGCATAGGCGTGTCCCAGCTTCATTTCTCTGTATAATTATCAAGATCCTGCTACGGTTTATTATGTTTTTCACCATCGAAACTCATCTAACAAGACTGACACACTCAGCTGAGGACAGATCAATCAACACCTCTTCTGATTTCATTCATTCACCCTCTTCCACTGCTGCTGACCTGGTAGATCATAAGGACAATTATGACAAACACATTTACTTGATCCTCCTCTCAGCACACAATTCTGAACTTTAAAAAACACAAGGCCACCTGCTAGAGCTGTTGTCAAGGAAGACCAGTGGTTGTTCATCAACAAATGTATTTGAACCGTCTATTGTTATGCAATAATGCTCTTAAAACTTGACAACAGTGACCGCTTTCTGCCAATATTCTCAAACTTGCAGAGAGCAGCACATAGATTTTACTCTCCACTGTTATTATCATTATAAAATATGGTGTATTTCTTGGATAGGGAATAGTCAAAATGGTGTTGTGTTATGTCTGACTTTTGACTGTGCTTTTGTTGACACAATGGTGGTGTACAACTTGCAAAAAGCTTCTTTTTCGAAGACTTTTAACAGCAATTTAACAGCAATCTGAAGAGTTTAATGGTTGTGCATAATGATAGGTTGCCATATTATTCCTACAGGGAAAATATTTAAGCTAGGTTTGGCCCTAAAGATGTTTGATTTTAAGTTGGAATGTTAATTTCACAGAACGATCATAGGTCAAAAATTAAAATAAAAAATAAAATGAGTAATCAAATGTTATTATTACAGTTGACTTCCTTGCACATAGAAAACACAATCCCTGGGGAGTTCTTTCTACCGCAGCCAAGTAACAGTAGGTTTAACCGTTCTAAATGTGCCCCCTACACAATATTCCACATAATTAGGTTGTACTGTTGCTAGCCTAAAGGCTTTACTGGAGGTATAACTTGTATTTACACATTTGACAGTTAAGAGAACGCAAGACAGATGCAGAGAGAAAGACAAATGCTAGAGAGTGTGTGTGCACAAACGAGACACGAGAGAAAGAGAGAAAGAGAGAAAGAGAGAAGGAGCGCGAGAGAGACATGGCAGCCAACACAGAATGATCTTCTGTGTACCATGATTCAGAAGACAGGCGTGAGTCTAAAGATGCAGAAATGTAAATGAGTGCATCCATCCAAGGCCCGGCTCAAAGCTTTTACACATGTGAACTTTAAATACCACCCACCCAGCTCTTTCCCATTGCACGTCTGTTAGTGCCGGTCTTCAGAAAGGGCAGCTGACAGAACTCTTAAGCCATTGATTATGTGATTAGATAATTTTTTTTAATGCGCTAACTACGTCATTCAGGAGCAAGTCTCATGAGGACTTCTACAGGACAGTGATGGACTGTACTGTATGTGGTCAAGAGTGACTGGGGGCGTTTATCTTTTATGTTCGTATGTTTGATCAACTGCTATTCATTTCACGTAGTAACTCATCAGTATTGTTAAATAGGATCACTGTTAATGAAGCTGCTTTGATATATTCTGTTTTGGCGGCACATTAGCTCGAACCCAACTATTTTACTATATCTATATATCTATCTATGTGTCTATCTTATAATTATCTTGGGAACAATTTCCACTTTTGAATCTCAACTCCTGCACTGAAAACACTGTCTTGTGTGTTGTTCACCACTATTGTGGGTGATCTCCCTTCTGCGCTGTACACAAAGTAAGAGACAAATCATCAGGTGAGTCAGAGGGAACAGCATTCCTTCCTCAGCAGTACCACTGTGAGCCTGAGAGTTACCACATACATAAACACACACACACACACACACACACACACACACACACACACACACACACACACACACACACTCTGCAGGTGTGCCATAAATTAACTGCATGAGTAACTGTCAAGAAGAAGGAGAGAAAAAAAAAAGACATAAAAAAGGAGAGGTCCGAAAGCACACTCATAAACAGATGTCTCTCATACGTCTATCCTTGCACTGCAATGCTTTTGTGTAATGGTGCGTGTATATATACTGTACTGTAAAACACGTAGTAGCATTGTGTAGGTTTATACAAAAATATTCCCAGCTGTTTTTCCAGGCTTAATACAATTTATTGTCTGTGTATACACTTATTTAGGCCACTACGTATCATGACATGACACATCGGGGTCTCTGGTGTCATCCATTACCCCTTCCATTTCTTACCTGCTCTTTGCACACAGGCAAGCATGCATGCCAAAGCCCATTAAATTGTTTTCTTTACTTCTCAGAAGGCCTGTCTATGCCAGCGACACAGAAATAATTCAAGAAATGGCTTCCCAGTTTCAATCACTGTGGAATGTGGCAGACAACAGTGACAACTAGAAAGTCTGGTTCTGTGTCGGTGTGTGACAACCCAGACCAAAAGGTCATCGACTTCAGAGCCTGGAAGCAGGCTTCAAAACAGGGCGCTGCTCCTCTGACAACAAGTTAACATTGGTTTATATGTGCATACACTGGAGTACATGTATGTCAGTAAGTTATTAAAAAGAGGGGATGCAATGAAAGCCTAAAAAAGAACAGTTGCTTTGTGTTGGAGGTCAACAATTAACAGTCTCTTCATGTGTTACTGAAGAGGGTGAGTGGGTAACAGATATCCATGTAGAACTATTCAAGACCGTGTAGCTATTTTTTGCAAACTTGCTGCCCCAATTTTTGCATGTGGACATATAATTTTGGATCAAAATTGAGAGGTGGGAAGAATGAGAGCTGCGGTGCACTTGACATGCAGTGACCTACAGCAGGTTTGGCATGCACTCGCTCTTGGGAAACGTGATTGAAAGACTCAAAGGATTGCGAATCTGTGAATTTGCGTGGGCTTGTATACGTAAATACTCACAGCTGCAGCCGAGGAAGCTATTCTTTACAGACGGACGCAATCGATACACAGACATCAGCACTGACTTGCTTTGTCTCAAAACTCTGCAAAGTCACATTAAACTTGGGCACACACTTTATTTTTTTTGAGGACTCTGAGAAATTAATTTGTAATCCTGACACAAATAAACAGCTCATGCATAAATATGCCCATAACTTTAAGACAAAAGGAGAACAGCTCTATCTTAGTTGCAAGGGGGGGATTTTTTTCCTTATCAAAGCAACACAGGGCAAGATTAAAGAGTCAAAATCCTCCCCACGTGTGTGCAGTGTGTGTGTGTATTTGCTCCTGACTGCCTGCCCCCGGACGTTCTCTCTCCTTCTCCTGCCTCCCTCTCGTCAATCTCCCTGTAGCATTAGGACCTAGTTGCCAGGCTCTCCTCTTAAGCATTCATCCCTCCATCCATCCATCCATCCCTCCATCCTTACCCCTAGAGGAGTCTGCATAAAAATGTCTCCACATATTTGTTACCATGCAGATGTGGCCTTCAATAAAATCACATCAATCGTTTTATAGTAGAATTACACGGCCAATCAACAGCAGCCTATTTGCCCATTGGCCTGTCCACTCTTTCACCCAATCCTGACAATGGCCTCTAGTTTGAGTGCATTCTCTGTAGTTCTTAATTTAACTGGGATACAATCCAAAATTCTCACAACACAAAACTTATCACTTTGTTGCTCAGTTTAAAACATTCAGTGTTGTGTGATTTGAATGACATAAACAAAAACAAACAAACAAACAAACAAACAAAAAACCGCAACTCACGAATTATTCTTCTAGCTCCAACAGTATAATAAATGGTGATTTACTTCAAACTAAAGGAACGATCTAAAATCAACTCTCATCAAGCCAAGACAAACAGGATGTATAACACGCACATTCCATTGCAGGTAATGGATCAAAAGAATGAAAATCAGACAGCAGGCCAGCACACTCAACAAAAAACTCCTGGGAATTTGGGCAACATTTTTCTCCTCTTTTCATTTACTTATTTTATTTTATCTTTTATTTTATCTTCCATTGAGCTATTTTTCTTTATTTACAGTGTAAATAATGACAATGAGCAAAAGATTTTTCATTTTGTTAAGGATATCATGACGATTATATAATAACCTCTTTTTATGTTAAAGTGAACCATTTTATGTAATGTAAACTTAAATTACAACCAGAATAATCCTGGGATCTGGACCACACTACACCATTTGTCAGGAATAAATAGGTACTTTGCCTTAAGCTTTTTATATGCACTGGATTATTCTGAAGTTTATAAAGTTAAAGTCAAAAGATTAAAATTCTTCTAAATATGAATTGGTGAAGAATCTGTATTCTAGATCTAGATTTTCTTTAGGAGAACTAAGATATTAGGGCAAGGGTAAAGTGAAAAACAAACAAACAAACAAACAAAACAAAACAAAAACAATCCAGTTTGCAAGGACAAAAACACACACAATGAATTTTTCCAAAGCTTCTGGAGATCCTGAAAATGTTTCTAATGGCATATTTCGGGGCTTAAAAGTGACTACAGCATTTATTATTGTTTTCTTAATGTTATGCTAATGTTGTTTTCCATAGCAACAGGTAGAAAACTAGATTCAGAAAGTTCAGACTTATGTTCCCATATTAGATCTCGATTTTGTCCTGTAGTGATATTGATAAATGGCTAATGCATTTTGCACATGCACTTGTATGCCTATGTTTGTTTAATTTTCATAACATTAGTCTGTTTTCTGATGGATTATTCTGTCACACTGGGTCTAAATGAAGCTTTAATCTAGAGTGCCAACACATCTAGAGGTTGTCAACCCACATACAGTACTGAACTGAACAGACACCGCTTAATGCAGGAGGTTTACTGTGGCTGCAAAAGGCCAGAGAGGAGAGGAGCGGGGAGGGGTAGCTGAAGAGAAAATTTGGGACAGAGCGATGCAAAGAGAAAAAGGCGGAGTGAAAGTGGAAATGGGCATATGGAAAAGGAGTAAGGAGAAGGAAACAGTGTAGGTGGAGGATGGCAGAAGGGCAGCATGCAGATTGTCCAGGACCTGACTGGCATATTCTTGGAAGGCTAACAGACAGAGAAAGAGAGGGAGGAGGGAGGGGTTGGGGAGTCGGGGAAAGTTAGGCCCCTCAGGATGTTCTGTCCCATTGCCAGCCCCAGAAGTGTGTCTGGGAGATAGCAGGCCCACGTGCAGTGGTGTACCAAATGCAAACATACACACATATACTGACTATGACAAGAAGGAGATGGTGCAGCGCACGGATGTAGATGGATAAGAGAAATTGTGCTGAAAAGAATAGATTTGTATACTGTAGGTATAAACCCACAGTAAGGTAACTGATCAACTGCATAAAATCTCAGTGGAACATTATTCATGTGAGGGGAGCTGCTTTATTTGTAGCCATTACTCAGAAAGTGGTAAAACCAAAGTACATCTTTTCACAGAGACTAGTCGGTAATGTGGCTGCATCTTCAGTCAGGTCAGCTGCCTTTCTCTGCTTTACTTTCTCCATCTGTATCCTGCACTCTCAGTGGCAATGTAGAGTGGAGGAGCTTGAGGCCATGTGTGCAGGATTTTTGCCAATTATAGGGATGCTCATCAGGGCTGGGCTGCTTTTTTTTGCTGGGGGCTCAGAGCACACAGAGCAGTCCAGGGTCCTCATGGGTCAAACCTGTACCCCTAACTCTGCAATGAGCATACCTGGGAGATAGTAGTAGGCTTACTGCTTGTTTGGCAGATCTGATATACAAAAGACAAAAAAAAAGGATTACATATATATATATAAGAATATGTTATTACTTTTCAACATATTGATACATATCATACAATTTAACCAGTGAAAACAGCTGTGCCAACAAAGTGTAGCAGCTGAAAATGTCTTTGATTGACGCAGCTTAATTCATGCTGTAACCTAAAGTATATTGATTGCAGTCATGGAATTTGTGTATCGGACTGAACTGAACCTCTGAGTAAAATAAAGAAATCATTAGCCTGTAGGGAGATCTCAACTCAGAATTCACTTCAACATGCACCTGTTGAAACACAAGAAAACATAATGAAAACACATCACAAACTAAGACACACAAAACAACACTTAAATCTGAAACTGAAATCACTGAAACAGTTAAAACCGACGGTATTACCAAATAGTTTTGAGGTATTCCAAATATTGTCACACATGCATACACACAGCATGTGAACATTAGCAATATTCAAATTTCAGCTGTACAGTGACGTCATCCAGCAGCGGCCAAGCTATGTCAGAACTGCTTGTTCTGTGTGACTCTATCTGCAGAAGAGATCCTGTAAATACACAAGCCAAATACACACCCTAATTTCCTTCTGTCATTGGCACAAAACCTACAGTGTGATATAAATGCTTACATTCCAAAATGGGGTCTGTACATCATGGCTTAAGGAATTTCCACAGAGTTAACTCTCATTAAGCATTAAGTATATGTGTGAAGAACTAATCTGGAAACACCAGATAAAGCATACCCTAGCACGTATGGAAATATATACAATAGTTTCTTTATAGAACTGAAGAGAAATAATAACAAAAATGTACCCTCAGTAAAGGTTCCTGATTCACATCTACTGTAGATGTCATCTACACTTTACCAGCAGGTTAACAAGGATGGTTACTACTGCCGATATAGGGTCTATAACAACATCGACAACAGCAGTACTTCAAGTATACACTTTTTCAGCCATAATTACCAGCTCGGAGGGAAATTCGTCTGAGAAACTGGATTAAGCATGACCAAATCGTCTTAAGTGGTTAGAAAATCAAAGCACCCTGCCTGTTTGCCCCATACACATTGGCTGCGGGATGAAAGGCTTGGCCAAGGTTCATCAACTAGTAACACCAGTATGGAGTTCTTTTTTTTAATGTTTGTTTTTTTTGTTTTTCGAATTATCTGCTTTTATTGAACAAGAACTTTGAATAGTGCTGGTCATCTGAAACACAAAGCTCATACAACCTCGAGCCCGGCAGAAGAAACCAAACTTGTGGCCTCTTTGGCGCAGTTGCAGCAGCGCAGTCCTGATAGTGGATCATGCTTGTGTATACAACCTCGAGCCCGGCAGAAGAAACCAAACTTGTGGCCTGTTTGGCGCAGTTGCAGCAGCGCAGTCCTGATAGTGGATCGTGCTTGTGCGGTGGATTAGCAGAAGGCAGCAGCAGGCAGTATGTGTGTGTGAATGTGTGAATAAAGTATGTGTACATGTCTCTGTGTTGGTCCTGGAGGCTACTGTTTGGGAAGGAGGGAGATTCGCACCTCCCTGCATGCTGCTGAAAACCTGCTAACCGTTGCATTTACAACTCTTAGTATGGCGAGGTAAAAAAATAGTGAACAACCGCCTCTTCCTACTTCTGTAAGATTTTTTATTTCAAGGAAAAGCAGCAAAACCATCCAAACTAGCATTCCTATAGAAAAGGGATTTTCTTTGCCCCTAAAACAAACATTTTGGATTGCCAAATGGTGCTTGTCATCCAAATGCAAACATACCCTGATACCATCGGATGGATTTAAGCCTGGTGACAAAATGGGAGCAAATCAAGTGAAGTCATGGTCTCCGCAGAAACACGCACATAACATAAAATATACCCGGAGAGATTGCAAATTCTTTAAACACAAAAGTGCACTCAATTTTATTCAAACCATAATAAAAATACTCATGGGTACCTTTTCCTTCTCTCCTAAGAGAAGAAAAATGAATAACAGACCTAGATTTTTTATCCCACAATGCATTTGGGGTTGTAAGTTGAAGAGAAGAAAAAAGCAGACTGGGTAAGCTTTAAATCTGTGTCAAAAAGAGAGACATTAGCCCTGTGCAAGATGTTCATTTAGGAAACCTGGTGAGAAGGTATACGTTGGCGGCCCATTAATTACAATAATCACATCGTAGGTGTTAGAATAATTCATTAACTCAGATTTAGTTAAGGCTTCATTTAATAAGTCCATGTTGGTCAGGAGAATAAGAGACAGGAGAGAAGAAGGTGGGAGGGAGACGGAGGGAGAAAGAAAAAGAAAAGAAAGGGAGGGGAGGCTGGAGAGATACGGTGTGCCTATTAAACCACAAGGCCTGGGTTGTCAATTTGTGTTTGAGCGTTCCACTGGGGGAACTGTTCCATCCTTTTTAAGAGACATATCATTTTATAAAAGACCAAAGGGAGGAAAAAGGAGACAAAAACTAGGGGGATGGAGGGGAGGTGCTGATACAACGGAGGGATGGATACAGGGAGTTATGAGGAGGGGTGGTTGGTTAGGGAATCAGTTTTGCCTACTATATTTAACTGACCCATAAATCTGTTTTTAAATTCCCCTCCACTTAAAAAAGCTCAGGCAAAGTGGAGACAAGTGAAGGCGAGGGAAAGGAGGAAGGGAGGGCTTTTCTTTTTTGCGCCGGCTGTTAAGTACCACAATCCATGCATAACTGGTACTACATTTATCCTAACAATGTAATTGGTCCAGCTCCCTTGGCTGGTGGCTCAGTTACTGGCCCTCCCTCAGGCCCCCCAGTGTGTGTGCGTGTGTGTGTGTGTGTGTGTGTGTGTGTGTATGTGCAACGTGGGCCCTCCCTTCAGCCCTCAAATGAAAAGAAATCGTTGGCTCCCATTGAGACAGGGATTCACTGGGGGCGATGGCAGCTAGGCTAACATGGCTAATGGTAACATAAACTGTACACACCTGCTAACAACTTCTCTGCAGGGCTACAAGTGTGTGTGTGTGTGTGTGTTTAGGTACAAAGCTGCCAGTTGGGACTTGGTTAGTGTATTGCACCATAGGCAACAGATAAAAAGCAAAGGAGACAGACTCATACAAACACCAACACATATGCACACACATGCACAAAAAAACGCAGCTAGCCCCCCTTTCTCTCTTTTTTGTCCTTCTGACACACGCAGTAGACACACGCACACACATTTACAGAAAGAAATACGCACACACACCTCGGTGCAATTACGAGGAAGAGGACAAAAGCTTTACAGACAGAAGCAACATAAGGGTCTGTTCGCTGTTTCACCTAAAGCTAAAAATCTAAAGCAGAGGGGAGTCAGAGAAGAGGGAGGTGTGCGATAGGAGGAGGGAGAGCAGGTGGAGGAGAAAGGAAGGGGGGGGGGGGAAGAGGGGGTTGAAGAGAGGCCAGAGCAGGTGGTTAATAGATACTATTGTGTGGCTGGATGTGGGATTTTTCAGTTTCATCAATCATCATCATATTTGATCATTTTCTTTTGATTTGACTTCTGTTGACACTGCTTAGGAAGAAGAGATCACAGACGCAGGTGAATTGGGGAGATTACTGATTAAATGAGGGCTTGCACTAGATAAAAGTGAGGAGTGTAAATGAGGAGATGACGAGAAAGGAGAGCGGAGCAGCAGAGAGAGGAGCAGAGGGAGCGATAGACGCCGGGTATGGGGTGAAGAGAAAGTGGGAGATTTGAAAATGCTGCATGGAAGATGGAAGAGTTATTGGGGTGAGGGAAGAGGAGGAGACAGGAGCTGCATAATGAAGAAGCACTGAGCTAATTTGGAGAACTCCAGCTGGCTGAAGCCAGAGGGCCTGTGCTTCAGAACATCTAAAGCACCTTCATGGTGCACACGCACAAGAACACAAAAAAAATGGTGCAACTCATAAACAGTATGGCAACTGTGCAAGTGTGTATATACACACTTTAATACATGTCCTCTTTGACCTCCTTGACCACAGACTGTACACAAATAAACATCAATACACTGGCGTGCTGTGGCTCTCTCTGCCTATATCTGTGAGTTATTAGAAGGAAGAATACTGGTACCAATGATTTACGATTTCCCCCACTACACACGTGGTTAGATGTACCATGCAACCTGTAAAAGAGTAAATTTAAAAGTACAATAACCATTTCTGTCAGTAGAGGTAATATATAGTCAGATTTATAGACAATTTACTGGCATTAATGTATAATGTAACTCTTACTATATTGCCTTTACGCTTTTATTAGTAATGTTTATGCATATATTACTACACTGGTCATTCTCAACACTGATAACAGGTCTAATATTTCTGTGGTATTTTTATGTAAATGTTTCAGTTGACGCATAACAAATTCTAATGATACTGCTGCTCAAAAGTTGCAGTCAGCAGTCTTTAGTTTCACCTAGAATGCAATCAGTAGAATCTGTGGAAGTCTCTTTAAATTAAAATGTATTGTCAGGATATGCACCAGAATTGAATGGGTTCTTCTATCCATTCTTAAGTTTTTGTATAATCCTGCTAACAAGCCACCCAGCCAACAAACAGACAGGAATTAAAACTTGGCAGGAGTAATAATTTCCCAGCGAATATGAGCCTAATTTGACAAGATGGCATTGTTGTGTTTTGGTGCCCTTTGGTACCCTTCTGAATGTATTTTCCAGTTTAAGTGGAAGCCAGCACTAGCAAGCCTGCATATTAGACCCAAAAGATTTAGAACATTAACAGAGAGTTGAAACATATTACTTTGTTGTGTGCGTTATTTATGTTGTTCTGGAAACACCTTAAAGACAGTGTCAGGCCAGAGTCAGCTGTTGGTCTCCTAATGAACAGAGTTGTCAGCTGCCAGTGTTCTTCAACATATTGTCAACCACATCATAAAGCTTTGAGCAAAACACAGACATGGAGACAAGTGCGCAGACATGGAGTAAAATTTGTTTTCTCTGAGGCTACATCACACTAATGGCTTAAAACACAGCTGCATTGGAGCCTCTCATGTTTACAGCCATTTGGTTTCCCATCTGCAAACATAACCCAACTATAGTTTGTTGCCCTCCTCCATTTGGTTAACCTCAAGCTTTTATGGTTACCTAGGGGTGACCGGGTGATGGCATTTGACATAAGAATAGAGGCAAAGTGAAATGCTGACTAATCTGTAACATCTGGCAGGTTTTTATAAGAGAAAGAGAGAGCGAATGAGAGCAGAGAGGGAGAAAATGATGCCAGAGTGGCAAATGGAGCAATGAGGAGAGTTCATAATATGTTTACACATACACACTCTCGCACACCTCAGTCACTGCAATCTGACCCAGAATAAGTATGATATCTTTTCGCATTCTGCAGATTTTGTTTGCATACTGTCTACATGCGACATTTTAGCCAAATCATTACCTACTGCTAGCATAGAAAGCGATTTCAAATACAGCCTTTGTCTCCAAAGCTCCATGCAAATACACCTACAATAACAATAACTCTTCTGCAATTCACATAAATAAGGCAGTTCGTTTAGGTGTGAAGGTGTGTGTGTTTCTCAGAGTAGTTCTACAGCACAGGTCTTTTCAGTGAAAACCGATGAAGCAACAGGTTCACAGGTGAACATACAACAGCAATTACTGCTAAATTTAACATGCATTAAATCATTTTTCATAACAGCAGGTTTCATGTTGGGGAAGACTAAACATCAACAGGTCCTTTTGAGAACAGAATTTTCTTCTTTTTGTGTTGTGAAGAAAAGATTCCTGGCATGCAATGAAAACTGTGTAAAAGGTGAATAATTTCAACTCACAACTTCTGCAAGTGTAAATTTGTGTGCTCGGCTTTTCACTGCGGTTCCTACACACACATACCGAACCATGTAAACACAGTTCACTTTCAAGAAACACTCTTACTTCCCAGCACACTGAATTACTCTTATACTCACCACAAAAATTAAACTGCTATGACACGCACTACATGAAAAAAGAGGGAGAAAAAACCCCCAAAACAAAACACATGCAACACATATTAACGCAGGGTTTACTCCATGTTCTAAGCCGTACCATGTAGCAATCACGCGTGTGGTGCGCACCGGGGCGAGAGGAACAGCAACAAATTGGATTTCCCAAGGATGATGGTGTGATGAAAGATTGTGTGTTTTTCTCATCTACCGCCAGTGCTGTTAGAGTGCAGCATGATTAAATAAAACCTTGCCCAAGTTTCAATAAACACATTATAACAATTGCATTTTCTTGACAAAGATTTAGGGACTGGTGTGATGCGATTGGATTACTGGGGAACATTGAGCCTTTTTAATGCTGTTTTTCCCCTGCCTTAAGTTGAATGTACACCTCCACTAAAGCAAGTTTAAAGGATTTTTCACTTCTCAACATGTGGTTAGGGACATTTTGATGAACATGATAGAGGTGGCTTTGGCTACAACCTCTCTCTTTTCAGTCTTATGCAATCAAGAGAATAAGTGGTCAAGCTTTGCCATACTGGACATTTGTTCATTCACTATTGGTGATCCACATTGCCCAATTTTATAGTTCATTCCTCTAAGGGGCATGATATGAAGCCATTTTTTAATATTGTTGTTAATAGTGGTGTAAATGCAGAGAAATAATGGTAACTCAACAGTTTGGATTTTTTTTTTCACGCTGTGTACTACAAGAACACAGCAAGATGGCTGGCTGCAATGTCATACACCTGTGCTGCATACTGCCAAAAAAGTGTTCTGAATCGTAAAGACAAACATGAATCACGGCAAACCCAGTGCCAGAGAAAGAAGTCTGATACACTGATGACTTACAGGTGAAGGTGACGCATAAGTGCTGTGGACGTTGTGGTTTTATTCTTTGTCTGAGTGTGTCATCCACCCCCCGTGGGAAGATGCACTAATCCTGATCATGATTCAAGTTCAACTGTCAGTGTTTTCAGGGATTTAACTTTAAGAGTCAGAGGACGCACAAACATGGTCAGGCAAGGCCCGACGCTTTCCATCTGTGATTCTGACAGGTGGTGACAAGCCGGTTAATAATGACACACCTTCTTTTTCACACTCAAAGATGCACATGCACAACACTACAAAACATTCGTGCCGGGGAAAAATGTTGAGACGTACCTTAAACTCTGCCAAAGTTTGCTGGCCAAACTATACGTTAGAACTTTGTTTCTGATGTGAAACAGACTTGAAATGCAGAGTGTCAACGTGACCCCAAGGTAATGTATTATCATGATCAACTGCTTGGCACAAGTTGGAACCTCTCCTTCATCAACAAAGCCCTGTCAGCACATTCAAACCTCTGTTACATCTTTACACATTTAATCAAAGGGAACTGTTTGTTGTAGCCTGATGGAGTGATATGACTCTGACAGTTAGAGTGAAAAACAGAGGCGTGAAGAGAAGGATGGATGGTGAGAGGCCAAAAAAGTTCCTCAGCCAAAAAACATTAATTTTGGACAGTTGATCAGTTAGCGTGCGGCAGATACTTAAAGACCAACCGACAAGAAGCACTTCCTTGTTACCATGAATCTCCAAGGAACCTTTGGTGACATATGAGTGCCAAACTAAATAAAAAATGTGTATTTATATCTTGGAAGAGACTTATCAATGAAAATATTGGTGTAAATATGCAAATGTAGTTCTGATTATTTTAACATGCAAAGATAGGCCATGATATTATGGAGTATCGAATTAAAGAGACATTGAGTAATGGCAAAAACATGTATCAATATGCCACTCTGGCAAAGGGGAATGTGTCAAATCATTCCCAACTAAAGTGATAGGCAGGTTCTTAATACACAATAAAAATAGGAAGCTGAATATAGTTATAATTAGAAGAAATTGTTTCCTTAATGTTTGCCGTGATCTTCTCTCTCCATTGAAGGATCCCTGCATTCTCCTCAGCATATCTCACAGTTCTTCACTGCTTGCACTATCTCCTTGGAGGGGAAAGTCAAAAGGTTTCTCATTTATCTCAGACTGAAGATGAAGCACAAAACACTGGTCCCCCGAGAAACCTGTGAGGAAACTGCAACACCTTGCCCCAAATATCTGATCTTGGAGGAGCAGAAAATAGCATGTACGTTTTTGTTTGCGGGGACGAATTCCCTCGTTCCCCAGACTCTGCGTTGTCATTGAACGTTTTACCACTCTGTGTTTCGCATATAAAGATATATACAAACAAAAGATAACTGTATTGATTTGGTGAGCAAATGGAGCAGTTCAAATTGTATCTGTCGGTGATGTTTTGAGCTCCAACAGTGAATATTTTTACGTATGCATTCACAGATTTGCTCACGATCTGAACTACATCAGCATGTGCATATCATATTGACAAGTTCTCACCAGAGTGCTACAAACAAAATTATACTTTATTATGAATAGATTATGGATAAAGAGACGAAATGTTTTGAACTCATTCAGTAGGTGTCACGCTCATCCAACAGCCTCTTTGTTGTTCAGTGCATTAAATTCAATTAGTTTGTTAATGCAGCGGTAGTGTTTTGCTGCTGTCCAGTGAACAGGTGCACAGTAGGGAACTTCACTGCCTATTCTCTGGTAGCATTTGTCTTTTAATACAAAATAAAATGGCCTCTCGTGGTTGCTTTCACCGCAGCATTCCAAGGCTTCATCTTCACAAAGCCACTGACAACAGTTAATCAGAGTCACAAGGAACCGGTGATGTCATTTATAGCTGATGGCTCAAACTGGCTCAAAAGATGGTTTCCTCATCTATAGGCAATTACTTTTTCATTCTTACTCTCGCTGTTGCCTGAAGCTATGCTAAATCGGATAGATTTGTGCATTGATAAAGGCAGCTACTGGACTGGAACAGCTTGAATGTCCATAAAGACCCAGAAGATCAAAAAGATCAAAATAGCAATTATGCTCTGATTTCGCTTTATTGTGTTAATTCCAATATTTCCGTCATACACATTCTGCTACTACTTAGGATATTAAAACTTATAGTAATTATTCTCTGTCTTTTTGTTTTTGTATTTGTATAGTATCTTGGCATATGTTCTAGATACTTCTGCAATCTAAAATGTCTTGTTTTATACGTAAGAATATGCATAACTTATATGCATATGCATGTAACATTGCCTTCACATACACAATGAAGTCTAGCACAGCCGTCTCTGGTTGTATGAGATGTGGAAGAGATGTAGTCATTACAAAATTCCAGAAGCATTCCCGAGTTCAACCTCTGCCACCTCAATACAGTCTCCGTACAAGAGACTATTTTCATGGTTGGTGCTTATTGTTCATTATACACAAACCTGATCACTACCACATTTACAACCCAATAAAATAAATTATACCTGTCTTTGCATTTCATTAAAGCAACTGATACGAGGCTGCATAAAAAAATTCAAAAAATGTGCGATAATAGAATAATTGCTTCCGAAAATAAGTACAAAATTCTCCTCAGGTGGAGTTTGGGAAAGACAACCTGGTATGTGCAGGGGTCAGACTACTCAGATTGTCCAGAAGATGGTGACCTGTGGAGGAAAAGGAGAGCAACAGGTCTTGTTAGGTTGGTGGGAAAGACTCAGGAAGCAGAAACAACCCACACCAACAAAAGATTAATCTCAAAATCATATGCATAGCAAAGCAAGAACAAAACTTGCGGCACTTGAGTATACATGCACAGCCACATGTGAGGAGCACTCCAACAGATCGTGAATCATCAAAAATGTACAACTTATTGTTAAGGATTCTCACTTTGAATCATATTCTGCCCACAGGAAACAACAACAGCATATCCTGGTGTACACACTCACAGACACAAACACTCTGAGGCTGAAAGTTTCAATCTGGTTCAGCCTCGGTCTCTTGGCTACAGGGCTTGTGGGATAGCCCTGCTTGTTGGCAGTCATTTCTATCACAAGCTGGAAAAACCGGCTTCGAGTTTGTGCCTATGCACCCCTGTGCCTCTGACTCATTCTGCGTTTGAGTATGTGTTTTTTTTTTGTTTTTTTTTTCCTGTCTGTGTTTGTGAGCGCCCTTGCATCCCAGGCATGTGCATGGGCTTTTGTTTGTTGATACCTTGTGTCTGCATGCCACTGAGTGCACGCTTTGCCTAAGTGCAGCGACTGTAGGAGACAAAAATAGATATATAAACAGATAGAGACACACACACGCACACACAAAAGACATTAGTAGCAAATTTATGAGTACATGACATTGGTTGTGGAATAAGAGAAGAAAACCCTACTTGAAATGCGTTGGTTCTAAAAAATGAATCAGCCCCCATTCACTTCTTGTACAAGATACAAAAGGATTTCAAAATGTTCTTATGCAGGACTTTTTTTGCTATTAATTCATTTTTAATCAAAGTGAAACTGAAATTTTAGATTTATATGTGAATGTATAAATGACAGAATTAATCTGAATTTTAAAGTGTTCGATGCTTTGATTTCATTTGGGCTAAATTGCCTCAGGGGCAAAAAAGTCTAAATTCTGTCTTTCAATATTAGTAGCTTTTATGTATATTTGAGAGGATGCGTTGTAAATCAAAATTCTACAGAAAAGCATAGTTCACTTTGTTCCATCAGATTGTCATAATTTATACTATCAGGGTGACGATATCAAAATTTAAAAGCAAACTTTGAAAGAAGTGTATGCGTTTACACGTCCCTTACACATTTTCCTGAGTGTACCTCTTAGTGCCGCATTTACTGCCTCCTGTCTGTGCTTTCAGGTCACCTCTGGACTCAAATTACCTCCATCTGTCTATCTTTGCCTCCCTCCATCCTTTTCATTTTTCTTGTTTAACCTTTGGGTTGAATAAAGAAAGATAATTGTTTCCTCTTTTTTCATTTTCTGTGTTTGATTCATGAAATAATTCAGTCTCTTAGAGAAGGCTATCTGGTGCTGTTTATCTTAAAAGTCCATTGTATGGGATTGAGCTGCATCTAGCAGGGTTTGCAGATTTAAACAAACTGCATGGCCCTCTTCTTGCTCCTCCCTGCAGTGAGTGTGAAAACATGTGCTTTATGGTCATTTATACTGCTCTGTTCACAATAAACATTATTTTTGAGCCACTAACTGTGGATTTTTGTCTTGTGCCCTATTGGCAAAAGATAAAACAAACTACTCTATCTATCTGTTTCTATCTTCTCTCTTTACTATTACAATAATTTAAATAATTTTAGTAAGGATAATGATCAGGCAGAGACGTGCAGCTCTCACGACACTATCAAGATGTCTTAAAAATGTAGGTGAAAAGGTGAAATTGGGGCCTAAAGATTTGTAATTACAAGTTACACATATATCATTTGTAAATAAAGCCAAAGTTAAGTCCTTTCAGTGCATCAAAGCACAGCCTCATCTGCTTTTAAACTGCTGTATTTTTGGGCCCCTTCCTAACATTTACATTAATATGGAACTTTCCAAGTAGCACAATCAGATTTGGTTGTTGTGCTGATGGCTCTACTCTTGCATATCTGAATTTTTTTCCTTCTGTCTAATGAATTGATGGATTACATGTCCTGAGTTAGTGGCCTTCAGTTGTCCATCACTTTTATTGATGCATTGTGGGATATTTTGAGTACATTATAAAGGGGTTCATATTTGACACTATACATTTGGAGACCAGTATGAAATGGCAAACATCCTATCCTAGTGCACTATATTGGAAATTACAGTTACAGTTACAGCCATAGGGTTGTCCTTTTGGATGTTTTTAAAGCTCATTTTAAGAGTGAATCAAAATATAATGATGTCTATGATATTGTGTTTCATACTGCATCATTAAGTCTTATTAAAGCAGGTTTTTATGGGTATTCCTACCAATTAAGCAATTACTTAACTTTTAAAAAGTTAAGTAATTTCTCAAAACTTACCATGCAGTAAGTATTCTCAGGTTAATGAATAAGAAACTTTGCTTGTGACACATTTATGTACATCACTAGTCATAAATAAGACAGTTAAAGCAGGGAAAGAATGCTGTGAACGGTGGAACTTTTAGGCAGGAGTTGTCATTGCAGGCCTGGGCAGGCTTACAGTTCATGGATCCTGATTCAGGTCCTTGGTAGAAAGCAAGTTTCAAACTTTTTCTATCTGCTGCATATCTAAGCAAAACGTTTTTGGTGCTTTGCCCATAACTACTGTTTACTCACACTGCCTTTACCTCTCTCTCGTCATGTACTATCTCTGTCTCTCATAATCCTGGCTATCATCAACAGATTCTGAGTTAGGCTTCCATTTCATCCTAAAGGCCACTGAAGATGAAACATGGCTTTTGGTTCTGCTCATAAATGTGTCACACTAAGCGCTGATGTGCCAGGACTCCTCCGTAACGGGTTGGCCGCTCCTTCTTTACAATGCGAGATCACATACACCCTACCATTCTTATTAGCACATTTACACACACATCTTGCAGCTCCTTAATCCCAGAAAAAGCAGATGGCTTGCTTTCATGTTTGGTTTATCCACGGATATCATCGGTATGCAACATGTCTGGCAGTTTAAAATGTATGCGCTGAGGCTTCCAGCCACTGCTAAGTATGTTTTCATGTGTGTTGGTCTGTGTGTATTTTGTTGTTTGTGATTCTTTTTGTATCAGAGATAATCAAATATTTTTTGCACATATGGAGAGTAAGACTAGAAATCTGAAGAGTCTTTGGTGTATAGATCCCATCAGACATTCATGATATTTTGTGGCATATGACATGACAGGAGATGTGACATTAGACATTAAAGTATAAACGCCTCAAATATTTTTACCCAAAGGTAGTTTCTCTGGGTTTAGGCTGTTTTTGTATATATTCAGGTGTCTGTTTTTCTGATCAGTTTGGAGTTAATTAGTTATTTGCTGCTTGACAAACGGGGTAAAAGATCATAGTTGATTGTTGAGGTCTGCTCATGATTGACATTGAGATGCTGGTGATACCACCAGTGGAAGATGACAGTATTTGTATCCTGGACATTTTTTTATTTTTGGTACAGCAGGAGGACATAAAAGCATGTCATCCATCTTTATTTGTGTCAAGATACTTGACGCCTTCTAAACATCACTGCTGGTGGTGGTGATGGCTGAGACATAGATGGATGAGTCTGGTAAGCTAAGACCTGTTTGAAAGATGTGACTAAAGGTGGGGTTAAAAAGAAATGAATTTAAATTTGACAGCAATGATATGATAAGATAATGTGGTTGATTTAACTTAAAAACAACCAAATACATACCTAGTCAGCTGTTTAAGAAGAGAGTCTCCCAGAAGAGGGAGGGAGAGAGAAATATATATATGGATGATCGATTGAGTGTTCCTGATAGAATTTAATGTTAAGAATTATTTGCATGATTTGAGAAAAAAAACATGCCTGTTTGTGCTTACATATTGAATGGTTTAGAAAGTATTTGAAATACATAAGGGTACAAATGTATCATTTTGTTTTTAAGGTCTTTAAGGTGTTTGTAAGATCATTTGCCTGCAATGATGGTACAGAATGGAGCTGACAATCCTTATTACTAGCTGGCGGGTTGGAATCAGTTATTGTTTCAGAAAACCATGTCTTAGCAAGAACACTGTCTTCCAACACAAGAAAAATGCAACATAAACATCAATCATACATGATAATTATAATATTATGGAGTACAGACTGGTGGACAGGTAGTTAGTAGACCAGTAAAAGCTAATAAGATAGTAAAGCTAGTAAATAAATGAAGATTATTTTGTGAGAGAACAGTCAAGATTCCAGGAAGTTGGGGTTGGTATATTAATACTTTGATCAGTATTGTTATTGTTATAAGTATCCTTTCATTGTTTATGCTGTAACCAGTAAAGTGTGGAGCTTCAAAATACTGCAGCTGCTCATACTGCAAAGCGTGTCAGTATGAACGTGTATCTAATTCACAACGTACAGGCTGGTTGTTTTTGTGAACTTCTCATCTGAAATTCATTTCCACTTTTCAGACTTGAAAGCATTCAAGTAAGATTTCAATGCAAAATCTGGTCCCAAATTTTTAGTGCATAGCTTTATGCTACCTCCCCTTTATTAAACCAGGTTAGTCTGAAAATCTCCTTGACTCAAGTTGTTTTATGACCATAGCTAATGCCGCTGTGCTCTGCTCTCTCTTTGTCTTGTCTGTGTAGCCAGCCTAATCGCTGCTGACAGTCAGCTTTGCTCTTTTATTAGCTCTGCGTCGCTTGCAATCAGTGACAGTGAAGTCAGGCAGCAGAAAAGGCTTGTGTGAACTCAACACCCACTTGGACCCAGTGTTTAGACATCAACACGCTCACACACACACACACGTAAGCACACATAAATAAATGCGTATGTATTTTCACACGGACTTGCACTCTTCCTAGGACAAGTCAAGAAGCACAAAACCTCTAACGTGCACACAAATGTATACAGCCTACACACACATTTCCTTCCCCACTTACCCATAACTTCACAAATGCACACACAATGCATGCATGGACAGATTTCTCTGTACACACACTTGCTTTGAAAATAATGAAACAGCGTCAGCCAGGCAGCCACTGGCCTCACTGTATGTGGGTCAGGCCCATGCAAAGCTGTATTGATTTTTTTGGCTGTTCGTCTGATTGTCTGCCGCCATGTTAAAAAGGCCGACTACTAGGACAGCAAACAAGCATAACTGAAGACACACACACGCACCCTCATTTACAGATGAGAGGTTCCACAGTTTGCTAGCCTCTTCATGTCAGTGCCCCACGAATTGGCAGACGACGGAATTGTTTGATAAAGCAGAGGTCTGACATTTTGAACATGCAATTTGTGAGTGGCGGGGAGGGAGAGAGGGATGGGGGAGGGAAGGAAGGGTCAGGAATTTGTTTCACTCTCTTTAAAGAATGTAGCGTCACCCATATGTCCGTCTGCCCTGATGCATACTTGATGGAGTGGAAGGGCAGGGATAGGAGGGTGCTGTCTTCCTTTTTCTTTTTCTCTCTATTTCCAGTATTTTGCAAGAGTGACAAGCCTTTCTCTCCACTCTGGTGCAGAGCAACAGCAACAGCTTTATGCCATTTTGTCTATTGCATAAAATCATGCATGGGCCATTTAGGACACAATGTAGGACAGAGCGGAGAGAGAGAGAGAGATGGCTTTAAAACCTATGCCATCCCCAGCTGAGGTCACAGCAGTGCGTGGCTCTATCACAGTGAAATATTTTAGACGCTGAAATGTCGCTCATCGCCAGCATCCATCCTTCTTTCCAGCAAAAACGTGCTGCAAGCTCCATTTAAGTGCTTTTGAACGAGCCCTTATTAATCCCCTTAACTGCAGGTCTGCACCTCATATTTACGACAGCTGACCTTTTGACCCTAGCCACTGGCTAACATCAAATGTTGGAAATTGGCTAATTTGTGAAATGACAGAATTTGGGGGTAAAGACCACTTAGAGCTAATGGCTGCCTCATCTGAATATAAGCACTGTGCTCAGGGGAGGGCAAGCACAGGGCAGCGGTACTACCAGTGTTGGTGAGGGGTATTTGCAAGAAATGCCCATCTTGGAGCACCCAGATATTTCTCTCCCGACCATCAATCTGAGTAGCTAAGACTTTCACTGCCGTCATTATATTGCCATTTGTTATCCTTGTATCCTGTAGGCTTTTTCTCAATTACAGCCATTTATGGTTTCTGGAGTAATTACATCAAACTCGAGTCAGTTACCTGTAAGGTGTGTTCTACTCTAAATTAATTTGGAAGTTTCTGTCTTATGTCCTTTTCATTTGGTAGTAATGGGCTGTGCTTGTTCTTATGCTAGACAACCAGAGGGCTGAACGAATTCTGACGCAGGAAACTGACCTCATGAGGGAGAAAGAATTTCAAGAGTTTGGAGCAATTTTCATTAAAGCGGGGAGACAGAACATGGTATGTGACAAGTTATTCAGCCTATCATATTGTCAGACTCTAGTACTTGCACAACTGCTTACTTCTAGATTAATTATTGTCTCTCTGACATGTACAAATTAATTCATATCATCAGCACAATAATTCTGTTCTTTCAATTTATAGGTTGTATTTTTTAATTTCAATTGCATGTAAGTTATTTAAGGGTAAATTAAGATGAATATGCAATACTGTCTGACTGACTGACTGTCTTCACTTGATTTGTTAACTTGATCAGGTTGGTTATGGTTATGTAGTTTTAAATTGCTATGGCACTTTTGATATAGAATTGCACAAGAAAATGTGCACGATTTCAACATTTCCTGAGAGGATTAATCTATTCCTACCTTTTCCCATCCATACTTACTATAATTTGAGGATTGAACATTTTGCAATCTCTGTTACCTTCAGCATATTTAGCCGGGCCTTCATTTGCACTCGTCTTTAAGGCTAACAGCTTATTTAGCCTGTTTATGGATGGCCCCTCAGAGCTAAATTAATAGAAGAGGCTTTGGGGACCTGAGAGGAAAGTCATAACCAAGACTGTAATGCTCATTTGCAATGTAGAGGCTAATTACCAATTTGCCACTCTCCAATCTTGTTTCATAATACGTTCACAGCTCAACTTCTTTTGTGTTTTGTTGCCTGCGAGCGATATATGACTTTTATACAACAGAGGATGCTAGGGTTCTGTCTTCTTTATAACTTCATATGCTGGAGATATTGAGCTCTTAGACTTGCCCTGCAGAGGCTCACGTCTAACACTCGCTCATGTGCCTCACCTGCCTTCAGCTCTGACTTTTGTCTCTTTGGCTGCAATTTTTGTTTCTCAGAGAAAACACCGAGGGACAAGTGGCCAGTTGAACATCAGTCACCACACAATGTCAGCGTTCAAAGATAAAGCTACAAAAGGAGCACAGTGCTTTCCATTTCAAGATTTATTTAACTGAGATTTAAAAAGGGATGGAGGAATGCGGACTTTGATAGGAATTCTATGATCAGCTATCTAAACAATTTACTTTAATTTACCAAGTGTCTTTAAATTCAATTGCAGTATTGCAGAGTAGCTACATATAGGTATAAAAGTAATTCAAATCTTATGCAACCGATCATAACTAATTACCAAAACTAGTTGTATTCGGTTTTCAGGAATCATAGATTCAACTTATCTGCTTCTGAAGTGTTTTTCAATTTTTACGTATTTTCTCATCTCATAAAACCCTGAAATGTAACAAACTGATGTAAAATACAGGACTGACACTACATGAGCAAACAGTTTGTTTATACAATTAATTACGTAGCCTACAAATAATTGTCAAAAGTTTGCAAAAAAAATTATCTGACATCTAAGGATTGTTGAGAGGAAATACAAGATAAGATAGAAACAATTAAAGATTTAGATGAGCTCAAATGACATCAAGTATCAACTGTGTTAATATTAGTCCTTTATTTGCTTTACTTTTCTGGTTAAACAACTTTCTCAGCAGGTGTTTATACTGTTCATGTCACAGTAAACAGAGTTTTCTGGAACAAAGCCTATGGATTATCTCGCTTTAAGAACAGCATTCTTAAAAACTAAGCCTGCATTAGCTGTGTGTTTGAACCTTGCACTGCAAAAATTGCACTGCACTATTATGCGCATGACATAAAGGGCAAACACACACGCACACACACACACACACACAATATGGCAGTACCAGCGATCTCGTAGGGCTGGACCGACCTACCATTCCTAAAGTGTCTATATTCAATTACCTGGCAATGAGAGTCAGTACACATTTTAACTTTAAGATACCTCAACACTTACATTAATTTCTTTGGAAAAAAACCCCAAAACAACAAAACAAAACAAACAAACACAAAAAAACCTTTTAAACCGCCCCAAAAAGAATATGAAATATGAATATCTAATTCAGAAAATGGGAGATTCTAGAGTATATTGTTATTGGGCCTTCATCATCTATGTATATGCATGGTGGGAGGAATGTCTGATTTGTTTGACAAAATTCAGGTAAGAACTTACTGATGAATCCCGGATTTGTGCATCAAAAGTTCATATGCACCGTTTAAGAACAGATTTGTGATTAAGACACTATGACAGTGGATTTGTGGGAGCTAGCAAAAGGACAGTCAGGACATTAGTTGTTCTCACTGTCGACAGCAGCTGATGTAGATTTTCCACCCACATAAATTGTTGAAATACTGTATATCCAGTGAGATTAAGCCTGAGAAAAAAAGAGAGACATTGTTTTAACTCAGTGAACAACATCTAAATGTGTCCCTGCTTTCCCTGTCCTTTAATATGTAAGTGCACACACAGTAGTAAACTCAGAGTTGAATCATTAACTGTAGGAAATAGATCATTAAAAGTTCAAAAGAGATCTAGGTTAAACTCACACAGTGAACATTATACCCTTTAAAAACTTAAAAGGCAGGAGTTAGAGGACATACCGTCTATGAATAGTCCAATGAGCTTGGCCTTAGGGTCAGCGTTGCATGTCCATTGAAGACAGGCTGAGTGGGGTTGGCCATTGAAGACATTTACATTTCAAACATTCTCCTAGATATTTAGACAGACTCGTAGGTTAGCTAGTGATCTCAGGGATCAGGGTTGATCTCATTTTAAGCAATCAGCTGCTGTTGCAGTGGTCCAACCTAGACAAGCTATTTCCTGGGCTCTTAACATTATATCTATGTGAGTCAACATTAAATAAGCATTTTTTTAAGCCAAAAACAAGCACAAAAAGTTTCTATGTAGTGTTTGCTGGTTTTCGTGATTAGATTCAAACATTTTTCAAGTATTTCCTTGAATATGTTTTTCCTCAGTGAATAACATAAATTAATGCTGAGCCATATCACTTGTATTTGTAATCCTCAGGCGGAGATGGACGGATGTAGAAAGTTAGATTTTCCATCATTAATATATAAGCAATCTTTTTCCTGGTTGGACTGTTGGACTGTGTGAAGCACCTGTCTTGTTGTAAAGGCAGTAGTCCAATTTATTATTCCTTAAAGGAGCAATTTTGTGAGTTTTGGACGGGTATGGAACTCTCAGAATATATAAAAATCCAAAGGTAAAAAAAAGAAACAGGACTCTAAAGATACCTCTCATTAAGAATTAAGCTTTCAAATTCTATGGCAAAAATGGCACCATTTGTTGTTTCCAATTGCAATGAGAAATCTTGGAATTTGTAGTGGCAAGGCTTTTAGGTTTGAGAACGTTACAGTGTTATCACTGGCTGGCAATATGTCAGTTGTAAACTTATTTATTTAAACTTGAGAAGCATGTAATTACTACCACTTGTCTACTTTTGATTGTGGGAAAATTTTATAGTCACTGCACATATACTGTATTTTTGTGGTACTTTTGTTTTTTTTTTTTACCAATTCTAAATAAGATTTATTGTAAGACATATTTGCAGGGTTACCAGAACAAAACTTACTAAATGAGATCTACAAAGCATCGGTATCCTTATCAGTGTTGCCCTGTTATGAATCATGTTAGTCATCAAAACGACTCACTCTTTAATAGTATATCCTATACATGCTGACCTTTGGCACCACAGACACGCTACTGCCTGTGGCCTCTTGATCTTTAAGAGGGTTCCCAAGACCTTCACCGTGCAATGACATCACTGCATCTCGAAATGAATGACAAAGAACGGAAGTAACTATTAATTGCACAAAGTTTTATTCTGACAATTGTCTTTCCTCGAGCATTTTATGCGTGACCTGGCAGGCTGCATGCTCATCAAAGGGCCATTTCAGTGCCTGACATGAGATGCAAAATAATTCCTTTTCATGGAGAAGTCAGTTGCATGCGAGATGCCCCTTGTTGGTCAGCAAGATGTTCTTCAAACACCCCCCGCCCCTTTGCTCTCAATTTCTCATGCCCTAATGATGACCCTAGGCCCACTTTTAATCACTATTTGCATTGCCCTTTTAACAATTATTCCACTCCTCTGCACAATTTTAACTCTACAAGCATGAGACGGCTTCCTGTGATTAACTGCCTCATAGACACAATATTTTGGGGCCATGTCAGCCCCACTACCTCACTTTCACAATATAAGGAGACAATGGAAAATTTGACTTCTCCTATACATATTACCTTTGTTGTATCAAACAAGAGGAGACAGCTAACACAGCATTTGCTCCCAAGTTTGACTGGAGCAAAGTCGAGGCTTCACATGCAAGACTTTAAAAATGTAACTCACTCCCACTCTTGCAAGACTGCCTGAACTCTGTGGTCAAAGAGAAAGCAAAGCCAGTATGATAGAAATAACTTTAGAAATTGAGAGTCAAAACTAAATGACGTCTCTTGATTGAAGCCAGTTTTCTGACAGCACCAAACTAACTTTTCTGTACCACAGCAAAACAGCAGAACATTTTAAGTTGCAGTTAGCATCAGTTGTCATGATGGGTGGAAAGCATGATGGATTTTGTAATGCAGGTTTGATCACAAGTAAAGGGCAACTTATATAAGATCTACTTGACCTTAATCCTTTCTGAAATTTGATTTTAAAAATTTAACACGACTGTGATTTCTATTGCTATACAGTCACATTCATGCATGAGACATCTGCAAGTGAATACAATAAAGTAGGCCTCAAGCTTTATGTATTTACACCTTCCAAGCTGGTGTTATTAATAGTCTCAGCTTTTTACTGCCTCAAACACGGGAAGAGACATGTTCAGAGCAGAGGGAGGGAAGTCCAGCCCAAACAAACGTTTGTTTAATGTCATTTGATTGTGAATCAAATGATGCAGCCCATTGGCCTTCCTCTTTAGCTCTGACATCACCTTGAGTCAAAAAGTCTCAGATTGCCCCTGTAAGTGACATGTGTATCTATTTTGGGAAAATCTTTACAGAGATAAATCATTTTTGAGCAATGAAGTATGCGTCTCCTGTGTTTTCCTTGACCTTGTGAGCAAACTACAAAAAGTGGAGCAATCGATCGATACCCTCTTAAGAGACTGCAATATTGCATTTTGGAATGAACAGTGAAAACAAAAAAAAAAGTCAAGCCAGATGAACAGCTGTATTGAGATAAACCATCACCCCATATGCTGAGGGAAAACAATCTCAGCACATTATGGAGAGTGAAGATGAAAAAAAAATACACTTAATCAACTAACATTGATATTACTTCTGGCAATTAGGAGCATGCTGGTAATGATATGAGTTTTCAGCTGTAAATAATTATGCTGCCTGCGGGCCATACTTTAATTCTCGGCTGTATCTATAAACAATAATCAAACCAACAGCAGCAGGCTAAAAGTTGGAGATTTGTGGTTTGCAGAGCAGCGGCTGAGGAGCAGCTTATTGGAGCCCTGTGGTGATGCCAGTAGTCAGGGTCACCTTCAGGTGCTCTCTCATCTGTACACCAGCACACGAATGCGCAGCTCTATTGATCAGCCTTTGTGCCTCAACACGCTCTCACATGCAGGTTCAAACAGAACATAACGATATGAGCTTACATCAAATAGTACATATACATAGGTTGAATACATGCGTACTTCATAAGCACTTACACATAGATTTTACTTAAAGTGGATGGTAGCCTCAGCTCTTTTTTTTTTTTTTTAATATAAAATGCAAAACACCTATGTTTTACAGTCTTTTCTTGTTCTTTTTGTTTATTTGTATTGTTGCCAAGACATGAAAGCTTACATATTACATATGCATGTTTTTGTAAATGTATTTTGTTCCAAAATAACATTGCTACCGGTCATTAATGAAGATCTTTGCCATTTGTTCTTCCACTGCAGCATGTAAGAGGTTAAAAAGTACAAAGAAAGAAACAAAGGTGTCAACACAAGGGTGAGAGGAGCAAACTTTTACTCATTGCAAACAGGAACTGGCAGCCTGCTGATTGTAGAAGGACTAAGATGAAGTGTATAATTAAGGAAACGCATGAAAGCCTGCACTGGGCCTGAGATTAATTAGGTGTGTGTCAATACCCTCATCAATATCCGATTAACTAATGACACATGGCCCAATGAGGGCTATTGATCTCTTCCAAGTCTGCTGTGTTAATAGGTTGAAGCTGACGTTCAGTGGATAAGCTGACAGAAAACTGTGAGCATAGTTTGACTGTGCATTGCGTAGGGTGCTAAATGCAACAAAATCCGAAATGTCCCCTCTATCATAAGTAGTTCATTCACATTCCTGTAATGTGTCTTCATGGGATTCCTGCGACTGCTGCGACCACAACTGAACTTCTTCAGCTTCGCTCGAATCCTCATCGTTTTAGTGATAATTAAAAATGACCCCAAAGGATCCCCCTCCCCCAAATGAAAAAAAAGAGGATCTAGATTAATGGTGATGGAATGGCCAACATCATAAGTTAGCTCTTTAATGATAATGATTGTAATGATAATAATGAACACTTGGATGAAGGATGAACAATCCCCTGTCCTGGAGTTGAATCCCTATACAGGTTAATTAGGAAAGATAACATCATTAGCCACTCTCATGCCTGCACAGGGAATTAATTGGATAAGATCAAGATTTAGGTCTATATTTAATCGCATAAACGATCAACGGCCAGGTAATGGGAGGTCCAGATTGTTGCACAACTCGTTTAGATCACATTTAACCAGCATTCTGAGGAGAAGATCACAGTGGTTCATTCTGAAGATCATTTTGTTATTTATTAGAAATTTTGTTATTTATTAAAATGCACATGTAACAATGTATATTGTGGCTTCTGAAATGTTTCAGCAGTTTCACGGCATCAATCACACATCTTACCAAATACAAAACACTACGCCTGCAAATTGCATACTATCCATGTCATACTTAATATGTGTACTACAAAAACAACTTTTAAGTGAACAAAAAGTTGTATGCATCTTTTCGTAGCATGGATTAATCACTTCCTGACAACAGACAGTGTTAACCACTTCCCTCTACTGGAATCTGAAATTCCCAAACGCAAACATGATCACATTACTGGTGTTACTTTAGCCTCTGTGTTAGCTTTAGCACACTAAGTTAATAAATTAACCACAACAACGCCTCTGCATACAGAATGACAGAATGTGTTTTGACGGAATGATTAATTAACTTAAAAGATATATGGTGCATAGCAAAAGTGAAACTGCTGTCCACCATTGTCTGTGTTGCTGTCATCATGACTGCTTTGGATTTTGGGATATTTACCAAAAAGTAAAGTGCAGTTACTGCATACTGTAATGCTTACCTGGTAAAAGCATGCATATTGTGTAATATTCATTTTAAACCATGCCTTCAGACGTATAAAAATACCCACATACTTCCTTAGCCTCTTGATAGTGTGTTAGTGTGGAAAGTCAGATTTAAAGCAGTTGAGGACCGTTCATTGCTATATGAGCGGCCTCTTTTCTTAATTTGAAAAGGCCAACAATGGCCTGATGGCTCTGCAGTCATAAATAAAGAACAGTCTCATCTGTTCTAAAGATAAACATTAGTGCTGACATGCTTATGCCAAACATGTGTGAGCCAATCTGCCTTGCGTTTTGTATCTATCTCCTCTAAATAATTAATAAGGGTGTGAGTGTATTTTGTGTGAGTTTTCATAGACATAATGTATCTTAATAAGGCAGCGTGACTATTTTACCTTCAGTTTGTAGTCGGCACAGAAGGTGCCAAAGCCAGGGTCTGTCTGTGGTCAAACAATAATGGAATATCTCTTTGAAGGAGTGCCATACCACACTCCTCATTAATAATAAAAGATTGCTTAAAACACTGATGCCATCTGGCACAGGAGACTGTCACAACCTTGTCTAGGCACAACTTACTATTTTGGTAGAGCATTAAACTGTGTCAGATATCTCTCTACCCCTCACATCAAATAACACATAATTCCTACCTTTGTCATTCAACTAATATTCATACATTTGCTTAGCTTGATTAATAATACTACACACTGAACAGAAACGTGCTTGAAACCTGAGATGAAATGCTTTTTAAATATTTGAGAAGTATGCAATTTAATTGAGCATTTCTCCAATAAATTTGTGTTTATGTGAGTGAAAGTGAACGCAAGGACGTTACCTGAGACTATGAACTTGTGTGTTGTTAGGAACCACGTCATCATCACCTTGACAACTGAGGTGTAGCTGACCGTGAAGAGGAAGAATTCAGGCCTCACAAGGTAACCTCCTGCTTAATCATATACAATATATATATATTTTTATATGTGTATATATATATATATATGCATAGTG
>KV751334.1:4080574-4092059 GCA_001698575.1 Mola mola
AATACAATGTGCTACTTATTTTTAAATTATTTGGTTGAAATTCCAGTAAAATCAAATTGTTTACTTTAGTAAATATGTATATCTAGGGAGCCAATACCTGCTAGGACATTTTTGACAGAACTTACATATGCACAATTCCTATGAATAACATGCAAAAGACTTGCATGAATTCCATCATTTTTTTCACAGCTGATATATGCAAAAGTGCAATTTAAAGAACAAACAGTACATTTAGAGTAATAACGCATGCAAAATATCTCCTTTGTAGAGTGACAAAGAACAAGTCTGCCCTTTTTCTAGCAAACTCTGCTCACAGCTATGTTAAGCCTACATCTTGAAGGAGAGTGGCTGGTGTCAGACAACAAGAAAAGACATCTCTCCACAAGCAAATAAAATATTCTAAGGTGCACGGTGCCCTCTCCCTCAGTGACTATTGAATTACGTCCCTTATCCATATTCGTGGTCAGAAAAAAAAAAAAAGAAAAAAAGTCGAGATTTTAGGTTGCACAAGAAAAGGGGAAGTCCCTTGTTTAGGGCAACACAGACCCCACTGTCACTCAGGATTAAGGGTTGATTGAGCTTAGCTGACTAGATGACAGAGGAGATGGTCATTTGCAGGGCAGGAGAGGGAGATGGGAGAGAAACGGTTTGAGGACAAAAATAGTATTTTGTGTTTTTAGAGAACAATGTCAAAACTTCCATTCGGTATAAATACTATGCGATTAAGCTGTAGGTCAGTGTTTTATTTCACGCTTTGTATTTGTATGCATTACATAGACTTCAGGCTTAAGAAAGGACAACATCCTCCGTCTTTATACTCATTGCTGTATGCAGAGTATACAAAGTTTAACTACAAAGGTCACGAGATTTTGGAGGGTCTGAGAGGAGACCAAGAAAGACAAAATTTTGCATAATTTAAAAAAAAAAAAAAGTCTTAGAACTACTTATTATTTAGAAAGAAGCTGAAGAAATAGACATAGAAGTTGAGGTATCAAAGCTCAAAAACTCAAAACAGTAATCAGAAGAAAGTTTCTGCTGTTAAACTCTGGCCAGATCTCCTTATTGCTGGCATGTTGCTGTTATTAAACCAAGGAGCAGTGCTGTAGGGTATGGGTCAAAAACAGATTTGCAAAGGAATCCTGTATGGATCATTTAGATGCATGCATGCTCGAGATGGAGGTGCACATTTTTACGGGTGCATTGTTCAGTGAGCACAAGAGATACTTTAACACAGCAGTTAATCTACATGGCTATCTCTCTGAACTGAAACTAGTCCAGCAAGTGATGTTCAGCAAGTAGAATTATAATGTGATTATAATGATTTAAGGGAGTCTGAACCTCAAGTGCAACAATGAGTCAGTCAGTTATGTGGTCATGTGGTATTGGCAATCTCACTGGTCAGGGAGCCAATATTTGGAAGGAGACATGCAGTATTAACAACTAATTTACTTAGGTTTTTTCACCTCTCAGTTTTACAGCCTAGGTTAAGCATTCGGATACACACACAAACACACGTGCACACACATATACATACAAACAACCCAAAACAATAGTTTAGCAAATTAAAACCAGGAATGTTAGGGTTTCTTCAAATTATTAAAAAACACATGTAAAGGAAATACTCTTTATCGAAAAGTGTTATTGTTCTTTGGTGTAGCCGGTGCTAAGTGCCATTTGACACAAATAGAGACAGCTGGAAAATATAGCTAAAGAGTTTAAGTCTCCACATTTGTTTACCCAATCAAGTTTTTTCTTGGCCGCGGTAAGGTGCATGGATATCCTGTGGCCTTAATGTATAAGGACCGCACACTGGCTCTGCTTTCACTGAGTTATTACGCAGAATGTAATTTGAAACAATTACAAAAACACTGGCCCACTTGTTACAACACTCATTTTCCCTCACATATACAAACCACAGATTCAATAGCTTTACATGTTTTTCAATCACACCCAGTGGAGCAGTGTTGAGTGTGAAAAAGTATAGCATTTCATCCTAGCTTGCATAGTATGGGATAATCTTTCACATTTTGCCTGGGGTTCGTTTTGCTATTTCAGCAGAAACTTGTGCAAGCCATGAGAATTACCATAGAGAAGGATGATAATTCTATCAGATGAAAATGAATAAACTATTTGAATAATCAGAGCAAATGATTTGTTATCTGTGATAATAAAGGAGGTTTATTGCCATTTATTCTCCAAGATGCACTCCAAAGATAAAAGTTTTAAACACACAAGAAGGAGGGAGACAGTAAAGCCCAACATTGGAATGAAGGATTTCAGGCTGAACAGTGAGCTAATAAATGATGTCAGACTTTAAATTATTAGGCAAAATTCAAGTTTTCGTTTTAAGTCAATAACAGCTTTTCCTCACATGTGGTTCAGATTCCTAAAAGCCAAATGACTTTAGATCCGTCATATTTGTTTTGACAAGCTTCTCACAGTATTTTCACACATTCTGTTTCGCAGGCCGTGCCTTTGTTCAGAGATCAGGGTCAGTCAGTGATGATCTTTTGCAGTTTGAGGAGTTGGACACCTTTAGTGTGAGTACAGTTTCACTTCTGGCCCCTAATAGCAGTGCAGCTAAACACAGTGAGGTCAGGCCTTGTACCTCCATCTCTTTCTCTCTCTGAAGGTGCTGGTGCGGTCTGACCATTGACATTTAGCATTCCTCTGCGCTGCCTCTGGGTTTTCAATGGGGGGATTGAGGGTTGCAGAGGCCAGTGCCTGGTTCTCAAGGGTAAAAACAAAAAGGCTCTTGAAAATCCTTAGGAGTTCCCATGATCCTAGGAAAGACCTTGATCCGACCTGTGTTAGATTTCCATTCCGGGGATTAGGGTGCACAAAAAGTACATATTTGGCTGATTTATTTTGTGTTTTGTTCTGGATATTGGACAGTCAATTGCAATGTTTGCCTTGACCAGTGCTAAAATATGTGGCATGGTGATTTGGCAATAATGGCAATATGTAAAACAGTTAGTTTTTGCAGGAAGCTTGTAGTGACATTTAATGGTGGAAACTTTTCAAAGTCATTTTTCAAGGTTTTTTCTAGTAACATACATGATCTGTTAGCATCAAAGGAGCACACATGCATAAATAATTGACTAATTCACTTAAAGGGGGCCAGCGTATATTAATTAATCTTGAATACTAATTATGTTTTCTATCTCCACCACATGACGCTGTTGTTGTTTGGTAGGAAACTGTTTGGTGGGTCAGATTTACCATGCACATGTCAGGCTGCTATAAAAATTAAGATGGTGTCATATTTTAAGAGTGGAATTGCCTTTATATGCCTTTGAAACAAAAAAAGCTTTCCTTAACTTTACCATTTTAAATACAAATGATTTGTGGATCTTTTCTTTGTACTTTTTATGTTATATTAATTTAGGAAGGTGTTTTAAACACACATTTATTGATATACTGTATGTATATATATATATATATACAGTATATACAGTATACATGTGTGTGTGTGCGTGTGTGTGTGAATAAATGTGGGTGTTACCAAAATTATCTAGGAAGAGACAAAACATGTGCAGGAATCTGTATGTAATACTCTTTAAACTCCTGTCCTTGACCCCCAAGCCTATCACACAGGGTGCTTGTCCGGAAATGAAGTCTTTAAGTAGCTCTGCGAAGCTGTGGTTTTGCTATCTATGCTTCCTGGCAAGCAGTGCGCGCAGGGACAGAGGAAGGCAGCTCAAAGCTAGGGCCTTGTTTACAGCTGCGTGGGGAAGAAAACAGGCAGACGTAAATGAGGGTTGACGGTTTCATGAAGCACAATTGGTTGATGGCAGATTCAATGTGACTGGGCTGAACTGGGCGATGATCCGTACAGTATGCAAAATTCACTTTCTAGCTGGTCTGTGCCCACCAGCCCTTAGCAGCAAGCGGTCTTCCCCAAGCCCTTCTAGCTATGCCTTTGAAAGCAACAAGAACTGAACACGGCATTGTTGTGCTCAATTCTTTTTGACAACAATCACATTTAAAGGAAGAAGAAAGAAAGAAAAGTCATGGATTTTTTTTTTTTTTTGTCACCAGTTCTAAATGATTTTTTCCCCCCGTATTGACTGCAAAGTAAGCAATTATGTGTTCTGCACAGCAAAATTAGGAGAGAGTGATGGTTTAAGGGGGCATGTAGGGATGCATCACATGACAACAGAATGCATTCAGGGGCTATTGTGCTGTGCTACTGTATATGTATGTGGTAATATATCCAGATTTCTTGGCATGTGATTTTGGTGCGGTGCCATAAACTTAATATATTTGTAGGCAACATGTCAGGAAAATGGTAAAAAATTTTAGCCAGCGCTGGGACACTACACTGCTGCAATCACAGTTTTCTTTATTTAACAGCCATTCCTCCATTGAAAAAAAAAAGAAAAAAGATTTGTTTCTTCATGATTGAATTGTTGTTTATTGTTTTAGAAATGCAACATCTGCATGTTCCATCCGGTTATGGCACATTAAACAACAGTCCCTGTATTACGAGAAGCATGCTGTCATTGTCAGTGGGGTCCAGGGAGCAAGATGAGAACCAGGCAGATTTTCTTAGCTCTCTAGACAGAGAGGCTCACATGGCGTTATGTGGATTAGATTTTTAGTGACAATGACCCAGAGCTTCAGGCCTCGGGTGTATGCATTGCACTCCTCCCGTGTGCTTTCTGTTGTGTGTTTACTTTTTTTCTTCCTTTCACTGTATATGAATTAAAGAGAAGAGTTCCATTAAAAGTAATCAGATAACGTTCTGATACTCACGAGATATGGAGGTAATTTACTTTTCATCGTGACAAACCTGGGCCGAAGCAAGATTGTTCCAGAGGAGAACAATTTGGAAATTACAGAATGAAATTAAAAGACTGCTAGAAAAAAACAAAAACCTTTTGGACTAGAAAAAAAACAACTTGTAATGTAACAATGTAACCAATAAAACCAGGTCAGTAACAGCGATCATATCTATGATTGTTGTTACACTGCAGCCTGATGGTATTCGTGATTATTCTGTGCGGTAATTAGAGCGATAAACAAAATGTATTTGTGTAGCCTGAGATAAATCTTGATGTGAGTTCTTCTTTGATTTTTTGTCTTTAGCCCTAAGGCCAAAAACAATAATTTGCGAACATAAAGCATTTTATCCTCCTTCATTATTTTAATATGATTATTAATTACTTATTACAGTAAGAAAATAGATCATTTCTACCAATAACTTACATGCTATTCACTGTTTAATGGCTTTTATGGACAGCAATCTTACAATATCAAATCAAAGAGAATTTACTTTAGAAGTACTGTTATTTTCAAATTATTCTCTGAGGTTCTCTAAATTGACTGTGAAGTTCTAATAACATTTTAACACCTCATAATGAATGAAAATGTAGCTTCCTTAAATTGTTGCCTTAGTTTACAACACAATATTGCTTAACTGGTCTGGTGTAATACAAATGGTGATTTTCTTTTATGAGTGAAATTACCTGATTCATTTCTCCATAATTGTTTCAGAGACTTTCTCAATTTGCAAATGCACCCAAACAGCATTCGTCTTGCAGGGAGGTGTATGTGGCGACATGAAAATAACAAAATGCAAGCAAACGCGGAGAGACAATCAGCGCTGTTGTCAAATTTGCCAGTCTCTTACTCCACAGCATGTGAGGCTCAGAAAAACTGATTGCTATCCAGTCGAAAAGAAAATGGTTTTTAAATAAGTTACAATTAGATAAGCATTAATCTCAGTGGTAAAAATGAATGTCTTGCTGTAGGGCTTGTTGAATGTAAAAACAGATTTACAAAAACTCTACTTACCAGATTGGTCTGGAAGTAGTCCTTCTCTATTTTAATTGCTCTGTCATTTAGACTTGAAATAAGCCCCCCACTCATTCTGCCCCTTGATTTTGCCTTTGAAATTAAATATTGTATACAAATACATGCTGTTCATGGGCATGAACACAGTTCATCACTGAAATCTGCATAAAATGATGCTTAAAAAGCTCCATACGCTTTGAGTTTGAGCTACGGAGCTCTTTTATATGGCGCACTCTTATGTAAACATATCCATAACGAAAACAACTACTTATGTCTCTTACCTCAGCTTTCTTATTGTTCTGCTCGTCCGCAGAAATGAGAGAAATGTGGGACTGCAGTTTTGTTCCACATACTCTCGATTTCAAAGGAACCCCGACTTGCTTTCATTCATTCTTCCTTTTCCTTCCCATGCCATTAAGACCACCTATAACACAAAAATCAAATAGTGTTGACTACAGATAGATAGATAGATATGGGACAATAGTGTTGTTTTAAGAGTGTTCTACTCTCTTTTTCCTTTTCTGATTTTTTTTTTTAGGTTGAGTTCATGTGAATGGAAGTAATGAGAAGTGTGCCGTGTTTCGCATGCTCGTTTGCCACACCAAGCTTGTGCACTTCTATGCAGTCTGAGTGTTGTTGCCCATTCAGTTTAGAAACAAGGAGGAAGTATTTTAATATGTGACCTTCATTACCCATTCGTCTCTACTTTTCTTATCTATTTATGATTAAATTCTTTTCCACTCCTGTTGTTCAATTAGTGCTTGACCCCTTTAGCGGCGATGTAAATTAAATGACATTTTAGTGTCGTCCCATATTTAAAATACTGCGTTAGTTGCGGATGATAAATGATGATCTTCATTCTGCAGCTAATTTATTCATTTAACAATTTCCCTCCAGAAGTTACAGCAGAAGGCTCTGCAGCAACCTAAGCAGAAGAAATCCAAGTCGGCTGAATTTCTGATGGGTGAGTCCTGCTTGATGAGTTATTGCTCATAATTTGTGTAAGGATTAATTAACTAATTACAGACAAATGGCTTTGGGCTAAATTTTGCTCTTGCTTGTCAGGGCGCAATTTGTAATTATTTTAATCATTTCTTCTTCTTCTCTTTTTTTTTTCCTCCTCCTTTGCAAGATTCTGATTAAATTTGAACCTAATTGTGTTTTAGTGTCACTCGAGGAGGATACGCTAAAACATTTTGGGGACTAGAACTCACCAACAGAGAAAATACGTGCTTTTGTTTTATCTCTTTTTTTGAGTCACTTTGACCTAGCTCTAGTATTGCCCCTTCGTGCTAGTGTTTGTATTTTTATTTATGTTTCTACTTATTTTGTCAGGGAGAGAGGAGAGAGATGGTCTGGTAGGCACAGAAAACCCACCCTTTGATGGAGGACAGAGCACAGCGCTTTCTGTTCCTCCAGTTCGGCTGGGGAGAGAAATTCGAGGTGACAGGCCAGATAGCACCCTTGCAGCTCACCAAAAAAAAATGGAGCTGCAAGCTTCTGCCAAAGAAAGAGGTGAAGCTTCATTCTTCATTAGCCTCAAATTTGTTGACAGCAGATGTGTTCCTGAGCTAACCTTTCTCTCACTCCCTCTTTCTTCCACTCTTCATTCGGGGGGCCTTTCGTCCCTGCATTCCAAAGCAAGCGTGTCCTAACAAGCAGCCCTCGTAACTTCTTCCTCCGATGGAGAACGCTGCAGTAGTGGGTGTTTTATCTCTATCTAGAGGTACCCTCGACACAATCAGCCTTGACTCCCACTCTCGGCTACATGCCTTGTGGTGGGCTGGAGTCATAGGAGAGTGCATTTACATACGCTAGTACACTACCAAGCCGATTTGCTGTCTGTGTGGTGTACTCACAACGCCCCCAAACACGGCTTAAGGCCAATCAGGCATACGAATGTGCCCCCTTATAATTCAGTATGTCAGGGAGAACTCTTGAGGAATGGGATGGTAAATTAGGATGTGTTCAAGGTTGCAAGTGTGCCAGTTTTCTCAGAGATGAGTCACATTTGGATTCTTGATTTAATGTGGTATATTTTACTTCTGCTGTGTATGGCCAGTAATTATTATCAATTATTGTCATAATGTTGAATGCACACGTGGTAGGATTGCACTGTAAACACTGTGGAAATGTGTACAGTGTAAATACGTATCAGGCCAAGAATGTCAGACAATAAACACATATGATATAGGAGACTAATGTTAAATCTCAAACCAAAAAGTACAAATCAAAATGTTGTTTTTGAAAGTAGTGGCCATTCTAAATATGCATTTAGTAAATCAATCAACCAATTCATCTTTGATTTTGCATCTTACATGACAACATGGATGCTGTCCAGTGTATGGGTCAGGTCAAATTGAAGATATAATTGAAAGTGTCCCTTTCCCCTCAATAATTTCCGAGGTCCAAGGCTGATACTACTTCTTTACATTCCCTGTTCTTGTTATTAAACAGCATGTAACTCAAAGTAAGACTGAAACTGGACAGTTCTGTGTCGACTCACCACCAAATTTCATTCTTTTATGTACATTTTTCCAAACGTTTAAAGGCATATTTCCATTTCATGAAAGTTGTTTTCACACAGCTGTTACACGACCGAGCTCAAAACATACAAAAAATTCAAAAGAATTTTGACAAAATTTTAAACATATTATTATGCTGTCTTGATTAGATTATTCGATTTGAGATTTACCAAACTTTACAGGAATTTATACAAATTTGATGATATCAAAAATATTATCTAGTTTGTCAGCCAATTTAAAATGATTCCGGCGGCACAGTGGTGCAGTGGTTAATGCTGTCGCCTCACGGCAAGAATGTCCTGGGTTCGATTCCGGGTCAGGGCATTTCTGTGTGGAGTTTGCATGTTCTACTTGCGTCTGCGTGGGTTCTTTCCGGGTACTCCGGCTTCCTCCCACAGTCCAGAAACATACGAACTGGGGGTTAGGTTAATTGGTCACTTTAAAATTGCCTGTAGATGTGAGTGTGGATAGTTGTTTGTCTCTATATATGAGCCCTGCAATGAACTGGCGACTTGTCCTGGGTGACCCCCCCCTTCGCCTGAAGATGCTGAGATAGGCTCTAGCCTATAAGTGGCAGAAAATGGATGGACGGACGGATGGATGGATGGCATCGTCTTGTTTCTGATTTGAAGAAGGAATCCTGTATATTCCGAAAATTTTTTTTACTGGAATTCTCAAATAAGGATTTTACTTATTGAAAATACAACACATCATCTTTTGGTGTAACATTTGTTGACAATGATTTTAGATGAGAGGTGTTGCTTATTTTTCTTGTAGCCTTTTATACAAAATTAACATTATAGTAATTTCTCGATATTAGAAATCTAGAAAGAGGGAGTGTGAATGTGCATAACTCTTCATTTATTTACTTCTTTTATTGGAAGATCACAAAAGTAGATTGTTCCATGTTTGTGATGTTACGTCTAGTTACTGATATTGTGCATGCACGCACAGAAATTTTAAATTTTCATTAGGGAGATGAACTGGAGGACAGCGAGTCTATTTAGGTAAATCGCAGCCATGATTCAAATCCATGGAGCCACTACCATTATGCAAATAATAATGAAAAAAGGGTTTCATAACCTCAAAGCTATTTGCAAGAAATTGTTCAAAGTCTCTGTTAACGATGTAGAGAGACTTAACGTGTGAGTTTCATAGTCAATTTATGGAACCATGGAGAAGTCACTCGGCTGCTCCCCCTTTATTAATAACTATCTGAGGCCAACTCTTTAACTTCGAGCCAGGACAGAATGTGGAAACCTCATTTTTCAAATGGGCACGAAAGAATACGAGTGAACTTTTTTGGGGGGGTAGCGGAAGAGTGGTGCTCCTATGCAGACATTCTTATTTTAACTCGTCCAGTTCGTCTGATACCCTCAGCGGCCCATAGTGGCAATCCTTGTATGGAATATATCACATCATTTTTTCAAGATTTTTTTTTTTTTTTTTTTTTTTTTGCCCCACAACCTGAGAAATAGAATTTAAGCAATTTAAATTGGAATGAAATATTCAAGGCCTGTAATGAGAATGATTTGAGGTTAAGAAAGCTGCTTGGTGGGGTGTAACCTTAATAGAAAGACCCCAAAGCCATTGGATTCCCATAAACTTTGTGGAGCAGACTTGATACCCATAGGTCAGTGATTGCTAATAAGAAGTCAATGAGACATGGGCTCAGGTTATTTTCCTTTGGATCTGCTCCACCCGGTCCTCTAGGCTGCTGACCTTGAAGTATTTAGAAGGTATTGTCTTTGAAATTCCAGGTACTTTTGAGCTTGTAGACTTTCTCATTAGTTCCTTTTGAACACAGCAAACATATGGCAGTCGTATTTAAGAGATTGCCTGCCGTGACCTTTAGCGGCATGCTAATTAGGCCCCAGAGCACTGCAGGCCATGGAGAGGTGCGCTGAGAAACCCAGCAGTCTCTCCTCCACTTTGCACTCTTTCTGCCTCTGTACTCCTGTCTCATCTTTGCTCTGCTTTATCTGTTAGCTGCCGTTACCCCAGCCCTCTCGACAGTGCAGTTTCAAAATTAATATTTTGCTTCACATGCTTCTAATAACCACTAACCTCAACCTGGACAACTCCCCACTTCCCTTCCCCACCCAAATACCAATCTCTCCTTCTCTCATTCTCTAACCCTCTCACAGTTTCCACAGGAAATAAATGTACCCAAAATTACTTTGACCCACTGTCGGCAGAGCAGACAGACCTAAGGCATTGCAGGATGGCTGGGGTCGGCACTGAAGATGAGCTGGAATTAAGTATGCCATTCTCTATCACAATAGTTCTCCTTGGTTCATTAAAGTGAGGTGAGAGAGATCACTGGTAGCAGGCTGCCATTTGTGACAGTAGAATTGACTATGTAAATACACCAAGTGATGGCATCACAAGATTGGCTTGCCAACTGGCTGTCATTGACAAAGGTCACGTATCATTGGTCAGTTTTCATTTCAGCATGGCGTTTTCTTTCCCCTGCCAAATGACACACGCAGAGCCATATCAGTAGTTGGCAGACCCTTCCGAAAGCAGGCCTATTAAAAGTGAACTCTTGGGAGTCAAGTAATATGCATGTTATAATGAAACATGGCTATTAATGGAGAAGCCATTTCACCTGTATCTTTTGGATATCACTGCCGTGTAATATCAAAGGATTCACCAAACCAAATCTCATCACATGATGACAGGCCAGCTAACATGCATGTTAATGCTCCTATTTCATTACTCGTTTGCATATGCTTGATTTTCACTCCTCTCCAGTCCACAGCTAATATCTCTGGTTTGCATGTTAAGATGTGGTTTAGATTTACTGGTCTGATAAGTAGAAAGTGGTTGTGAAGCACAAAGATGCATGTAATTTTCCAGCACCTTTGAAATTTTACAGTTGTTTTGACTTTTAGTAACGTTGGAGGCTGAGGAAAAGAGGCTGTATCAAAGAATGACTGCATTGCTAGATGGGGATGATACTGCCATCAATATCCCTGTTAGGCATCCATAAATTACTGTATACCTGTACAGTTTATTTGTTATTTGAATGCAAGTTGGAATTGTAATTAAAATAAAAAATGATTTTCTACAGTTACTTTATTTTACAATATAATATAATGCTTTAAATGATAAAAATAGATATATTCTATTTTATAACATGTTAATTAAATCAATTT
>KV751334.1:4092202-4132718 GCA_001698575.1 Mola mola
AAACCTATTTGATTAAAGTATATTATCTTGCTGAGAACATGGTTATAAGTATTTAAAAACTTTACTTCAGAAGCACTAGACTTTGATCTAACTTACTCAAGTTACAGAAGAGAAAAATACACTGGCGACTACCATCAGTATCTCTTGCATAACAATGAAATTATAACTATCCAAGTCAAAAATAAGACACATCTTCCACTAGACTATATAGAACAAAGAATGAGACTAGAAACGGACCCTCACCAGTTCTTGGCGCTTTCCAAGCACCGGCATTGTTTCACAGTAGGCGTGCCTTCTCTCATTAGCTCAGTTTCATTTAAATATGTAGCCAACCAGGCATCATTGAGGTGATTTAAGCTTAGCATTGTTCTGGGTGAAGACAGTCGCACCAGATCCTGTTGACACGAAGCACATCTTCCTTGTAATTCCAGAGCACAAGTGATGGGTTTAGGCCCGCTTCAATATGGTAGAATTTAGCCAGCTCGTATTATTTGCCATTGTCTCGGATTTGGCTGTACCACTGAGATTAGCAGCCCCATCTATTGTCTTGGAATGTTCATGAAATCCCACAGAAAAAGTAAAGAGGATCTTGGATTAACAGTTCCTCCATGCAATAGGCACAAGGAAGGAAAGAGACAGAGAGCTCTTGCTTCTGTAATGTTGGAGTCCAACTGCAGTGACTGCCAGTAAGCACTTCACCAAGCTACAATGCACTTCAAGACAATCACCTTATGCTGTTGTATGGATGCCTCCCACCGGTGTAGACCATAAGTCTTCGTTGCAGCTGCAGAGCAGGCTCAGTGTATGTCACTACTGATCCTGACATTTTATGACTGCTTCTTGGGCTTTTGTCTTTGCTTTTGCATCCTGCCTCAAAACACCAAAACACTTCACAAGACAGAGCATGAACAAGACAAAGTATTAATGAAATGGACACTGGCCAGTGCTGCAAATATTATTTTTCCCTTAAAAAAAAAAATCCTTGAAAAATCCATTATTTCTGTCTGAGATCATCAGTTCTCCCTTTTATCTCGATAAGTTCTTTTGCATCAGCTTGGATATGAAAGAATGCAGAGCGGCTATATTCATTTAGCTCTCTGTTAGGCATTGATATCAGCTTCTATGTGAAAAGCATTAGGCAGTGATACCCACTTTGGCTCTTGCAATATGCTATTGCATATTGGACTGCGCACGTTGAATACAATGCATATGCTCAACGAATACCTTTCCACCATGGAGGCGGTGCAGTAAAAACTGAAAAGACACAGCAAACATGTTAGCTTCTCTAAATGTTGTATTCAACATTCAGTAAAGAATCCTAGTATTCTAACTGGAAACTAGTTTAATTATGAACTGACCTATGGGTAGTGATGCATTTAATTGTATAAATATATCACTAAACATCAGGATTTTAAGAAAAGAGCGGTAGTAAATTCATGCTTTTTTCATTTGTTTGGAAGCACATCATTGTCCACCTCTGTATGTGCAAAGTGAGCGTCTGTTTCTGGCTGTGGTAGGTATGCACATCCATTGGTGTAAGCTTATGCATATGTGTTTGTGTGTGTGTGTGTGTGTGTCTGTGCATGCCCACTGATGCGGAACTCTCCAGGTACGCCGCTAGCCTCCAGGAATGGGGAGGTGTCGGAGGTGAAGGCAGGTGATCCGATGCTTCAGCGGCAACTACTACTCCACAGTGGTGGTGATGCCTCGGGCTCCAGGGCCTCCAAGGCCCATTCCATTGCCAAAACCCAGACTGTGGCTAGTGCTGTGCTGGAAGAAGACCCTGGACTCGAAGCAGGGAGACTGGTAATGGGCAGAAAGAGCACTATAAAAAGTAATGCTATGCTTTTATTTGGTTTTATATTTGACTTCATAAAGACATGGTGCTGCATTTATAGCATATTACACTATTTAGAATGGTATCATAGTAAGAGTTTTTTTTCTTTTTTTTTTTTTACATAGATGATATAGAAGCCATCAGTAAAATGATCATGGAATAATTCCTGGAAGTTGTATACATTTTGGTCAGTTCTTTTTCTCTACATTTTAGTGACACTGTTTTATTCCTAGATTTTAGAGTGCAGACTGACACGACAGGACATATAAAAGTTATGCGTAAAATGCAACATTTTATGTTGTGAAATGTAAGGTTTGTGATGCCTGTGTATTACTTCTTGCTTTATTTCTTGCAGTGAGGACAGCTAAGGAGGTGATCCCCCACTACGCCCAGCAGCTGAGGGAGCGTGTGCGGCCTGACATGATCACGCTTGGCAGCCTTTCACTGCAGCAGGTCAGCGCTACAAAGAGAAATATCTGTGTCATCATCCCATATTCACCAGCACATCAACCATGTCCATTATGCTGTGTATCACTGGCTTTTGCTAATGGACATACCGTGTGCAAGTGATTGTGTACATTTATCTGCTTTTTTGTCTGTGTGTATGTGTGTACTACGTACTCAGCTTACAAATGATGTTTTCCCTTCCTTTTCTATTTGCTTTTGCTCCACTTTTTGTTTCTTTCCCAATGCTATCTTTATAAAAGTTCACCATTTCATTATCACTGTTGATGGTTTGCATCTCAGCTGAACGCACCAGCCCATGTGGAATACTTTTTTTTTGTAGAGCACGCATTCAAGGTTAGATAACACATACGTAGTCAGCTCAAAATTAGTGCATGGATTTCAATGATAATTTCAATTTTTTTCCATGTTCAACATCCTGACGAAATTAAATTATTTGTCTTTGAACTTTGTTGTGCATTATTATGCATATTTGTCTCTGACAGAAGCTGGTTTTCCTTGGCTTTTCACTCCTTTCAGTCTTTTCAAGAAAAATAGAGCGTGACCAGTTTTTATTTTGCAACTGGGGAGTGGGGATATTGTCAACTAACACTGGCATCCCAAGTTCCTTTCAAATCAAGTATTTGTTTTCCATCAGTCAGAGAAGAAATGGGAGAGGATACAAGAACATGGGGTTCCCATTGTGTTGGCAAATCTAGATTTCAAAGAAACCCAAACATTAATGCATATGTAAACAGAATGCAGAACTTGTATCCACTTTATTTTTAGTCATAATCTCACTTGAAAAGAGAGTAGGAGTATATAATTATATGAATAGAAAGTCAACATAATTGAGAAAAAATGGTTCACAATGTCTTACCATCACTTGGAATCAACAGCAACAGTTGACTCATCCTCCCTTACAGGATAATCAGTGGCATCTGCTATGTACTGTATCAGTATTGAGATCAGTGTTATCTTATTCTGCCATAATATGTATCTGCTTTTCCACTGTCTCGGCACCCACTTCCCATTGAAAGCACATTATCCACCAGAGATTTCACATCTATTTAAAAAATAATAATTTTTTTTTTTTTCTTTCACCATTCTGCCGTACAAAGCCTCTACAGGGCGAGACGCTGTCACTTAGCAGTGTCAATGCATCTGAATGGGAAGTGTGAATGTGCTGACTGAATGTAAAACCGGCAGAAATACTCATCAAACGCTACATGTCTTTAGGGCCTGGCTCAGTATCGATCGCCTGCAGATTGCATTACAGTTACTCCTTGTGCTCAATTCTGCCATTATGGTGCACTGCACTGTTTCATAAAGCTGCATCCAAGGAAAGTGTGCATGAGTATTTACAGTTATTTTCGGCAAGCGACTACGGAGGGACAGAAGAAGACAGAGTGGGGAAAGAGAAAGAGGAGATTAATGGACTTCTTCATTAGGGATGTTAAGGTAAAGGCCCATGTAGGTATAAAGGTTGCACTTCTTTTTAAGATACAGCTACAGTTCAGCATCTAGTACATTCAATAATGCCTTTTGTTACAGTTATCCGTAACTAAACAAGCCAAATTCTAATGCTAAAAGTTTCAGAATTTACTGGCATTTGGTGGTGTGGATGCACATTGCACATGTCATCTCATTCGTCCTAATGGTAGACTGGTAGATGAAGGATGACAATTTTGTTTATCTAAATCATTATTTAGAATAAGTGGTTAAAATGTAGCTGTTTAATAAATGTTTCAAAGGAGCCTCCTTCACAAAGACACTGTGATGAGGCAGCAAGAGAAGCAGCACAGCCCAGGCTGAACACGCTGTTTCAATGGTAAATCCAGACGATTTCATATTTCTCTCCATATGTACAATTGATGTCACAGGACAGTAATCATTAACCATGTGGAAAGCACTTGTATTCCTGGCAACATTTGCAAAGGCATGTAATTCATATGTCCTCTGCATGGCTTCTCCTGTTGACGGGTATTGCATTGTGGGTAGTATGGCTCGAGGGCAGAGAAATCTGTCCATGTCATTGGGCTTGAAGGCACATCAATTCTTGGTCCATCCGCTTTAGTCAGAGATCACACATCAAATCTACCAGCAAGAGCCCCGCGGGTAGCCTGCTTAACATATTTAAGTTTTTAGTAATTATGGACTACCAAGCTGGCTGACATGATAAAATCAAGAAACTACTGTACACATCAGTATCTCTTCTCGTGTTTAGTTGTTTTATGGGTGGGTGGTAGTCGGACACCAGCTCTGTCAGATGAATGTGGTTCGGAGTTTAGCGAGATGACCTCCTCTCGACAGCCTTGAACCCTGTAAATTCCTTCTGATATCAATGGTGGGTGGCTATTAGACATGGGAGACTTTCTATGCATCACCTAGGGCTACATCTGCCTGAAATTTAATAAGAAATGATTTCAGTTTTCTCTCCCTACGCCTGTGAAAGAAAAAAAATATATATAAAGAGAAGAGACGCGGCGCTGACTTGTGGTTTTTGTAACAAATGTGTAATTCATTTGTTTCCACTGTTTCTGATTTAATGGAGGTCAGGTAATTGCATTAGGAAGCACATTGAGCCTTGTTGTGAACTGATGAAAGCACATGTAATACTTTTGATAGGCGAACAGGGAGAAGGAAGAGAGGGAAAGAAAGGAGGGAAAGAACCAGTGCCTGCCTTTGATGCCGAGCATTTATTTTCTGAATTATCCTTCCTTTTACAAGCATCTTATCCCCAGTCACAGGCAGGCCAGGGCCGCTGTGATATTGCTTTATTTTGAGGAATTAAGAGAAGTGGCGAGGAGACTGAGCGAAGCAACCGCTTATTACATTACCACTGATAAGATTGAAAGGCTGAGAAAGGCAGAGAGAGAGTAAAAAAAAGGGAGAGGGACCCAGTGGAAACCGTTTTGTTGTGCTTTTATTAGATTGCGCTGCTGTTGGCTACAAAGAGGAACAACAGAGTCCGAAATGCAGGTGGCTGTTAACAGGGTTAGCTCCTTGTGTTTGTGTTTGTTGTATTAGTGTGTCTGTTTGTTTGTGCATGTAGCAGCACAACCACTGAAAGCCTGTCACTCAGAGCACTGGGAGAAGGCCAGGAGGATGCAATGGCCAAAATTGGCCAGCTGACAGAGCTCCTAGGATCCTCCTCTTCAGCGTCACGGCCCCAATGGCAGGTTAGACCTGGTTGTCATGTCAGAATCTATATCTAAAAACAGGAAATTACATGCACCTAAACATCTAAGACAGTGGTATCCAATGAAAACATGATCTGTATATGCTGACAAATCATCAAGAAAAGCAGGCTTATTTGTTCAAAAACAGTCAAATGATGTAATTATTTGAAATCCTGCGATGAACGGGAGCTTTTGCAGAATAGGAAAAATCATATCCTTTGTTCTCTAGTTTTTCAAATTCCTTCACTCCTTTCATTACACCAGTGAGCACCGTACACACACATGCCTACACAAAGGCACACACAGGCAGGATACAGAGCCAAGTAAAATGCGTCCATTTACAAAATGCTAACTATCCAGCCGAGTATTGCAGAGTATGTAAAGATTTTTTACCCCCACTTTCAAGACATACTGTCGGAGGTTTTAGGAATGTAAGTAGGTGGGAGATGGTTTCTTTGGAGATGAAATAAGGGAACAGAGGGAGAACAGAGAAAAAGAGAGCTAAGTGAGATAGGGAGACAAAAGCTATAGCAGCAATGGCATAACCAGCTGTGGGAGGAGTGTGCTGTTGTGTTGCATCTAGGGATGAGGCTGCCATGCCACCATGCTGGCTTAAAGATGTAATGAATCTTCAGTCGGGGGCTTTCCTTCCAGGGTGACAACTGGCTTTGAGGAAGGTTGTAAATGCAGGGGAGATTGTGGTATAATTCCTCAGACTGGCGTTTGTGCCCCCCAGTCACCATTCGATTATCTCCCAAATTGCTGTGTTTCACTGAGATAAAGATTTTTTATGGCTTGCTGACTTGAAACAACCGGCACAGGCAGAATAGGGGGCAAAAGAGGGAGAGGGAGAGAGAAAGAGAGAGAGAGAAAGCAATGGCCAAACCTGCCATGTATAGGAATTTCCTTGGGTAAATGACAAAATCTTTTGTTTATATGACATTTCCCTAAAATTACTGCAGCAAGATGAATCTGAAATATAAAATGTCACATTTGGCATGCAAAACTATGAAAATTTATTTCTGCGCAAAAATTCATGGAGGCATTTAATTTAGAACGTGTTTAATAACTGAGGCAGCCTGCATCAGTAATCCTGCCCGGAGGTCCCTAAAAGATTGTCATATTTATTCTCTCCTTTCTTCACCCCCCTCCTTCATTCTGAAGCCAAAAAATTTTAAGGGTAAATGTTCATTGTTAATTAAGATTTACTAATTAAAATGAAAATAATTAACGAGAAAGCTTAATCTCTTAATATTAGCCCATACTTAGAAAGAAAGGAAGTTTTTGTATGCGACATTTCCTGTCTCTATTAAGAGTGCATTTTGTGTGATCAGTCAATGTGTGGAAAGCCCTGAAAAGATATTTTAGCAAAAGGACCACCGCTTGCCAGAAAAACCATGGAGGATCCCTTGCTAGAGCCTTTGATCTCATCTGTAGGAGTGTTGTACTGTTATGGCACTTTAGGCAAAACTCAGGCTGGGGGCAAACAAACCACCTCTGATATAGTGAATTGGCTCACTTCACCTTTTACCTTTGCCTTGCTATCTTTTACGCTACCTGTGCAAGCATGTGGGTGTGATGACAACAATACCTTGTGAAGACATACAGTACATTGTGCAAATTGGTCACCAGTGGGATATTAATTGTTTTTGTTTCAACGTTTCCACTTTTCTCTTTTCTCCTCCGCCTCTTTTTTCAGTCTGCATGCATACATCTCTTTCCCATATGTGAGATGTGTGGGCTAAACCGCTTTGCCATCAATTATAGTAATTTCACTTGTGCCTAATTTTTTTTTTTTTTTGGTATGCAAAGATCCTCAGAGTGTGGAGATTGAGGGGCATTGCTGCAGGGTTTAGCACACACATCCCCTCTTCACTATAGGCACTGGCAACCAGTAGGTGAATGTGTGCGTGATGTGCAAAAAGGACAGAAACAGTCTCTGCTTTGGAGACATTACTGTTAACAGTATACTGTAGAACAAACAGTGATACAGTGTTTGCTGGTAGGATAGGTTAGGATAGGGGACATATAATATAGAGATAGATCAAGAAAACTGTTGTATAGAGGTAGAACTTTTGGTTTGAAGATTCAAAAAATCAAAAAACAAAAACCGAAAAAAAAAAGGAAGCAGTGATTATATTCTGTGTACACTTAAAATCCATAAACAATGTAATTAGTGCAATAGTCTTAGGGATTTTTAACGAATTAAAGAGCAAACATTCAAGATGGACGAACCAATGCTGTAGATAAAAAACATGAATACTGATAAACACCAAGTCTGTTTAAGCCAGATTGACTTTTCCATTCAGTTTTGTTCAACAAATGCCATCAGGGAACAAAAGACCGAATATGCATTGTTCTCTTATTATGTTTAATTACAAAAATAAACTGTCAAGCCAGCATACCCTATCACTCATCTTAAGCCCTAAAAAGGAGGCACATGTCACCAAAAAACCAAGCAAATAAACAACAAGTGGGCTGATGTAGCCTGAGGGGTTATAAAGGGATGAGCTCACTACCAGAGGGTTGGTGCTTTGAAACTTTGAACTGAATGGCCAATGTGGTCAGGGCACATAAACGTTGCTCTAAACCAAGATAATGTTGATGTACTCATTACCAAAGCAATTAACCCCTATATGGTTGAACAGAGAGAAGTAGATGGAAGCCAGCAACTGTACTCGTCATGTTTTTATTTATTTTTTAAATATATAATTGCATGACTGCAGTTGGACACAAACACTTCTGTGTTTAGAAAAGCTAACCTTTCTGAAGTTTTAACTGTTGACTACACCTTAAAACAGAGAGCATAACCCCCCTTTCTCACTCATTACTAAAAAAGTGGACTCTCCTATGCCACTTACAGACTATTTGTGTATGATATGACATGCAACTTGTGTTATTGTCACTAGCTTATAACTGTACACAATACAGTATGATGCCATTTCCAGTATTCTTCCAACTGAGGATCTGTCATCAAAGTCTGAAGTAAAGACCACATCCAGTTAAAGTCAAAACTGAAAACAGGAGAAATAAAAAGGTGCTGGAAGCTATCTTTTAGTTTCCTTAACCACCAAGAGGGGATAGAGAAGGCGTTTAAAACATTTTAAGTGATAACTGGCTAAGTAAGCAAACTTTATGTACATAGCACTTGTCCAAATAGTTGCCATGCAGATGTTGTGTTTGTGTGTTTGCAGCGGTGGGGGCAAGAGGTCAATATGGTAACCTCACTCTTTAAACAAAATGTTTATCTTATAGGCAGGTTAACTATTTACTTAAACAGGTGGATGATGTGGTAGTTGATGTTTAGTAACACATGCAACATAACAACATTTTATTTAGCAAACAGGAGTAACAACTTTAGCTCACTAGAGTTGATGTGCACAAACAAATAGTGATACAATGACGTTATTGTGGTTATAATGATTTTCATTGGATGTAAGAATGAAATTAGTAGAAGGTTATCCTACTACCATTCAGAAGAAAAATTCTTTGAAGGCCAAGTGGTGTAGGATTATTGATTAATAATCTGAATGTTGGTATCTGTGTTATTCATAGGCTCACTATGAAGAAATAACAAATGTGACATCCTATTAATCTGTCCAAAGTAATAAAATCAGTTTTATACCCTTGATGGAAAAAAGATTTTACAGGAGAAGTAGCTGATATGATGTTTTGCACTGTGTGCATTATAGGTGAACCAGAGTTCAACACCTCAGCCCGTGGAAGTGTGTGTGTGTTGCCTAAGAGCAACAAGAGAGAAGCTACCCCAAGGCCTCTACACAGTCCATGTGGGTCTTCATAGCCATCTAGGAGGTCCACCTCTGGCGTGGTGCAATGAGAGAAAACAGCAGCAATGGTCGGTGTCCACTGAGCCGATTGAGCATCTGGGCTGTTACTACAGTTCAGACCTGCACGTTAACCAGAGCATGTTGATGGTGAGGATTTTATGAACAGATGTTGCAGAGAAACGGAATATTACACATACACTTCCGATCTGAATGATTTTTTAATGATCAAGATATCAACATTGCAAATATTACCAATACAGTATAAAGTCAAATACTTTGCAGATTGATACATTTTAGATCAACCACAATGCTGACAATTTTAAGATAAATGACCGACTGATAAGGTCACAATATTGCAATTTGTGTTGTACAAGCACAGATGGAGCCCTATGGACTTTTCTTTCTTCTAACCATGATCATTTGCCCTCTAAAATTTATATGAGCAAGAAAATTAGGACGAGCCTAAACAAACATGATACTGCATATATAAGGCTATATCTCAGTTACCCTCTCATCCTGCTACTCCCTTAGTGGCTAAGGACAAGCGGAGCCCTATGACAGAGGGCCTGTGCTTAAATAGCAAGGTTTACAATAGCATTATGTTTTGTCTCATCCTGGCCTCATTCTCTAATAGATTCTGTGGGTACAGTGAGTAGAGCCACATAAATGACTGCTCCTTCAAAACCAAAATTGGTTCGTCACAGCCCCCTGCTCCCTATCTAAGTCATCGCCAAAAGGACGTGGGGGAAAATTGCAGCAAGGATCAGATTATCCAACTATGGCTTTAACCCCAGGTTATAACATACATTCCATGCACAGTAGACCCTATACCTACAGTCACCCAGGTCACCTAATGCCAGAGGGTTTTTAGGCCCAGTTCCAACTGGCACCTATACACCCCACCAACACCTTCACTAATCCTGTGTCTCCCCTGTGAGCACAAACCCTGAGGTGGAGCCTGACATATTGAAAAGACAGAATTGTCATCACCTTCACCACCATGGTTAGACTGATATAACCAACTGGCAAGGCAGTTCTAGGACATTGCCCTTATTCATGCCATCACGAAAGCAAATTAACAATGGTTCCAGGTTTCTCAAGCTAAGATGCAAAAAGGGCAAGCAGATGCTGTTTTGGCTGCCTTTCCTGAGGTTGGGGAGGAAGACAAAAAGCATAAAGTAAATACAGTTTGTATCTCTTGACCTGAATCAGCTCTTTTAGGAAAAAAAGAGGTTTTCCATCTAAGAGCCACCCCTTGAAACCCTAGAGTAAGAAACAACAGGGGTTAACTAACAGAGCAGTCAGCTTACCCACCCTCTTGGTTGATCAAACAAAACGATGCTGGCCCAAAAGTTGCCAGGGAGCCCATTGCCCTGCCCTGATGCGACAGCCTTGATTGCAAAAGGCCAGCATGGTGATGGTGAACCAATATCCAGGCTGGACCAGTACCAACATACTTGATAGTCAGCGTTTGGAAATGTTCAAATGAAAGACTTTCAAAATGGGTCTGAAAACCTCTTGTCTCCTTTCGAAAGTAAATTAAAATCCTTTCTCTTCCACTGTCATGTATAAAACAACAGAAATACTTCTCCTCCCGAGAGGATAAATTTGCTTCTCTGACTTGTGGGGAGGCGGTGAGCTGGCCCTGCTGATGACTATGGTAACAGGAGAGTGGCAGTGGCATCTTTGAGAGGGGACACATTGGAACATGATGTCTCCTAGCATCCCTGCACCCTGAGAAAATCTGCCAAACTGTTAACAGGAACTTTACTCTTTAAAGGTTGTAACCATGGCTCTTCAACACACTGCCAAATGTCAAGAGCTCCATTAAGAATTCATTTAATTTCATATAAATCTCTTCTGAAAGACAGTTTTGCCATGTTGATGGGAGTGGTGAGTGCAATCAGAGCCCAATATGACTCGCTGCTATCTTGATCACTGGTAGCAAGTGAAGCTGAGTTGGCATTTGTGGTTTTGATGCTATTGATAGCCATCTCCTTCTCACTTTAGTTATAGAGAAGACTCTCCTAAAGGTTGTAACAGAGATGGCATCAACGCTGTTTTCTCATTCCGTGAGACATCCGATTGTTGCTATTTGCTGTTGCTCTCATGGTCCTCAAAAATTAGCTGTACGCCTCTGCTGGCATGTGACAAGGACGGGCCAAGCATGCTTGCAGTTTCCAAAGTGATAACTCCATCTTTGGGGAAGAACATTTTAAAAATGTTGTAGCTGGAATACCCCAAAACTTAAAAACTAAATTTACCTCATTAATTGATACTTGCCAGGTTAAGGATAATATTTGCAGTTCCTATCCTGCTACCATACAATCCTTTTGTGTATGCTAGTATGACACAGCAATGCCACACTATATGTTTAGTCTTTGTGTTTGCCACATTATTCCCAATTCCTCCTTCTTTATTATTTTTCTTTAGTTTCATCATTAGTAGTGAAGACAGATTAAGTTTCTTGATTGGAAGGGTTATGAGATGCTGCATGGCTCCTAAAGACAACAAATGAAAATATGCCACACACAGCCTCTAGGTTTTTCTCCAGGGATCTCCGTATGAACTAAACAACTTTTCAAACATGTGATTTAATCCATGCATGTAAATCAAACCAAAGATCAATTATTCATTTATATAAGGAAATAATGTTTTATTGGACTTAAAATAAACTACAAATGCATTTAAAAGTGTTGTGTCTTTTCTGCATGTCTTTGATCATCTGTAGTAAAATGGAGCTGAAATGGAGGGAAAAGGGGACACAGAAAATTTGAGCAAAAGGTCATTTTTTTTTCAAAAGAACCGTGTATAATATTGAATAATATACAAAAAGTATATAAATATGGAAAGAATTGAAACCTTGAGTTTCAATGTATAATAACAAAAAAAACAAAAAAAAAACTTGAATGAGAAAGGTGATGAAATCTATACACATTTCACAGCCACTCTCCTGAACCTCGGGATTTAAGGGAACATATGAAGACGTTCTAATCTTAACCCACACACATTTTGGATGGCCAATATTGACCAGTGGATTAGAAATCTCTGTTTATATTTATTCATTGGAGATATTTGCATAGCATGGAAGACTAACAAGAGAAACCTTAAAACTCCCATGGAGTTTTAATCAAGCTCAGACAGGGTTTCCTCACTGTTCTGTTAGCAACTCTAAAGTCCTTAGCTAGAGTGTTTAGCACATGTGGACACTATCAATGTGCTTGTGGGTGTATTCACTGAGCTACAGCATCCTGATAATATTGTCTACAGCTCACATCAAACATAAAGGATGGGGTAAAAGCTGGCATAAACTGAATGAAGACCTGGGATCTGATTCCGAGGTAAAAAAATAAAACAAAAACAAAAAAAGCTTTAAGTACGGCATGGTAAATGCTTAATGTCACTTTTCCTTTCCTCCTCTCCACGCAAAACCCTTGACTGTGCTTCAAAGACAAACCTGTTGTTGTTGTCCTCATTGATATTGGTGGAGACGCCGATCAGATTTGTCTGAGACTATCAGGATTGGCTCGCCGGTTTTCTCTCTCTCCCCTTGCCCACACTATAGTGTGAGATTTCAATAGTGCTTGCAGTGCCTTTAAAGAGGAAATGAGGAATTAGTGACGGTAAGAGGAATCCAGGAGCTTATATTCCTTTCCTCAGTCTCTCTCCATTTTTTTTCTTTCACCCTTTGTTTCTCGTGTCTGGATTTGGAATTAGACAGAAACAGTGCAGTTCATTTGGAGATGTCTTGGATATCTTTGCAAGTGGGAACACTCAAGAGAACTCGGGCCCACAACATTTGTGCAGTTTTTACACCATGCATTAGATTCCACATTAAGGGGGAACAGTGAATGAGTATGGAAAAAGAAAAAAAGGAAATGGATAAGGAGATACCTCCCACCCCCTACCCTACTTTCAAAATCTTTTGTTGGTTGGGGAGGAAGAACTGAGTCATCATTGCACAGTGATAGCCACTAGTTTGTCCTCAACCCTTTTGTGCACACGTGCACTCCTTATTTCAAATGAGAAAATATCAGTTTGTTTTGAATTAAATAGGTTATTTCTAATGGTTTAAGCGGCTCATCCAGCAAATAGAGGAAGTGAGAAAACCTCTAAAGCGCATCATCCAGTCTCACAAACAGACCGTTACACTTCCCACATACACACATAGGCCAACATGTTTGTACTTGCAGGCATTTCAAGAATATGCACTGGTACATGCACAAAAATGACTATTTTTGCAGGTCATATTTCTTGCAGTAAATGAATAACATGAAACACCCCATATATCTATAACCTGTGTGTGATATTATGCCATAAATTTGTGTCCTGAGTCAGACACTACTACCCATCATTTCACAGGTGCATACCAAAACCAGATTATTATGAGGGTGGGAGGGATACATATGATTTATGTGTTAAAACAAGTCCCCTGAGTTTTCCATTAGAACTAATAAAGGGATAAAATATTTTCACCAGGTGATGGATGAAGTGGCACAAACCTTACTGTCAGTTCATTTTTTAAGCAAACCCACCGTTCTCTGGGTAAATAAGAATGCATGTATTTGCCATCAATTGTTAACCACAAACACGTTTTGCTTCTGATGATATTAAGATATCCCTTAATATCATTAGTTTGATTGATGGTGTTCACAATGCAATGGCAATTCAGTAACAGCCAGCTCACAGATGCAATGGCAAACGTTTCAGTTTCCCTGTTTTTGATGTCAACATCTCCTTTCAAGCAATTTGCTGAGTTGGACGGGTAAGAATGGCAGTTAAGAAGGATATGAAAAGAACACAGAAATAAGTCAAAGGAGATTTCAAGTCTAGGATGTAGATTAATTGGTCCCCTGGGGGCTTCTGTCCTGTTTGTTACCCTCTGTATGTCTGTTTGTCATTGGTTTTGTGGTTGAGAGCAACTCTATGCTGTGTCCATGTATCTGCATGTGTGTGCATACGTTAGTATGCTTGCTTGCAGCCTACAGTCTTTGTGGGTGACTTTGGGCTTTCCTGTGTATCTCCAGATCCTACCAGCAGCCTGTGAGGTCGTACCCTCCATGGCCTTGGTATTCCAGCTGATCGCATTACCAGGACACTCTGTGCTGGCTTGGGGGGCATTTCCTGTTTTTGGATCAGGTTTCCGTCATGTCCAGGGCAGGTGTGTCGAAGCAAGATTATTTTTGAGGAACAGTAGTGTTTCAGGTCAATTAATCCATGTTTCACAAAAATGATCATGTTTTATATTCAGATAAAACATCTCAACTTAAAAAAAAAACAACAAACAAATAAATTAAAAAACAGTTTAAGTTTTTTTTTAGTTTGTTAGTTGGAATGTGCAAGGTCACTTCTTCCATCATAAACTTGTGACAATTAGCCATGTGCTACTGACGCAGGTTCAAAACCCCTCTACTCAGGGGTGAGCCAAACACACAAGTGGACCAGTTTAAAAAGATCGAAGGCCTCATCTCATCTGATCTAGACCACTGGCTGTGCAATCTGTATTTCCAGGTGTGTATTTTTGTGATTTGGAAACATGTGCATGCGTGGTTTTTTTGGGGTTTTTTTTAAGATACTTTTTTAAGTTAGATTGCCATTAATGCACACTTATGAGTCATTGTTCTCAATGTTAAATCATATGTTTGAATAAATGCTCGTGTGTGTTTTTCTTATTATTTGATAGTGAGGATGGTGGGTCTGGGTAGATAGGGGTTGGATTTTTGGATTTTCTGCAATAAAAAGCTTTTACAGAGCAATTGGAAATTGGCCCCAGAGAGCAAATAAGAACCACATCTTTACCCGGCAATTCCGGATGCATTTGAGCTGATGTATTGATTAGATTAGTAAACATCTTAATTGAATTAAAAAGCCTGGGCAAAGCTCTGTCTCGGGTTTGTCTCTATTTATCCCTTTGACTGTGCCGTGTTGTTTGTATTACTGTATTATCATTGCTTTGCTTTTTGAAGGATAACCACAGGACTAACCACATTTTTGTCTTTGTGGTTGTACACAGCCCAATAGGATATACAATATTCATACTAGCCACATTACTGTCTACGATGGCACAGTATGACAAATAGTAATATTTGGCTTTGACTGCAGCTTGATCACTAACACCTGCAATGGAATGACATGAACATAACTGCTGATGACATTAACAAGAGAAGTTACATTAATGTTTACTGAAGCCACATGTTGTCCTCTAATACGCTCTTGTTGTGCTTCAGGTAAAGAAGCACCCTTCAGGAACATCTGGGGGGGCAGAGCGCTTCATAACCCCATCTAAGCCAGTTCCTATTCCCTTTGCCATGCCCCAGTCTGAGGCCTGTCACAAGCAACTCCAAGGCAACTTGCCATGCCAGCCCCAGCCCTCACCACAGGCTGAGCTACATCCTCAGTCTATTCACTCTCAGTCCCAGTTATACCTCCAACAACAGCAGCATGCATGCTCCAGCTGCACAGCAGGAGCTGTGGTACATTCTCACCAAGGGTCTCCTCTCCACCTGTCAGCTGACTCTGCTTGCTCTTCCTCATCACTGCCAGGTAGGGGATCAATGTTATACTCCCCAACTATTCCACAGTGGGGAGAAAATGTCACCCTAATGCCACAAGCATTGTGTTCAGAAGAATGGCAGGCTTCACTGCCACAGCAGTTCTCCACTGAGGTTAATAAGCTTGAGGGTAGGGCTCGGTAGACACAGTTGGCCAAGCTTGAAAGACAGAAGTCAAATCAAACAACCAATGTTTTCTCATTTCGATTGTATGTTAAAACCCAACTGATACACTGAAGCATTAGTGTTGGTTCAGGGAAATTTTGCAGCAGCAAGGACAACACTAACACATTGCAACATTCAGATAAAGTTTGATAATACCAACATTCAAATATCTAAACAAACCCTCTTTGGTGCAATGATATGGAACCATATAGACTAACAAAATGCTAGCATTTTGGACTCAATACTTGAAGCAAGGGGTGACAATTTATTAACCCTAACCCTAACTAACCATAACCCTAACCCTTTTTGTCATACCTTCACTGCAATCAATAAATTAAATGCCTGCAGTACTTTAACTCACTCAACATGATTAAAATCTATTACAATGTTAAACAGATAACCTATTGTTGAAAGCTGTTTGTGAACTATTACCAAGAAAGTGCTGCTAAGTGCTACCAAAATTAACCAGCTAAGTTGGTAGCTATCATTATATAGCCACAGTGTTGTTAACATTCATTATGAAAATGTTACATTCATTTAGTGCAAATGAGACTTGAGCTGTGTACTCACAATATACAGCTACTGGGCTGAAGAATTAATCATTATAACTGTGACAGGCTGTTCTGCAGCTGAACAAGTTTCACAGAGCACATAGCGTGCTGGCTATTTTACTTGTGATCATAACATTGTTCCAATAAACATAGTTGTTTATTTATGCATTTAGCAAACTAACAATGAGGGTTTAGCTAACTTGCCACTCACATCTACCTCCCAGTTGCCCACTTTTAAGGGTCTGGCTTTGGAGGTAAGCTATTACTTGTACACAGCTTCTCCAAATGTATTTCAAATTTAAACTTAGTTTCATATATGTCTTTTATTGTTCAACTGAACATAAATACAACATACATTCTCTAAATAGACTGAATGTTCTCCCTGTGCCTGCGTGGGTTCTCTCCGAGTACTCCAGCATCCTCCCACAGTCCAAAAACATGCAAACTGGTTAGGTGCCCCCCCCCTAACGCCTAAAATAAACTCCAGACCTTTTATTTTAATTTGTCTTAAAGTACTCTGCATTAAATGGCTGTAATTACTAAACGCTAAATGTCATACAGTATTTTTAAAACCTCTTTAATTTAATGAAAGCCTGCACTTCAGTCTCATCTTGATTGTTTTATTTCAAATAAATTGTTGTGATTTATAGAGGCAAAATTTTTAACATTATTATACAAATAATTATGGACCAACCTGTATAGCTGATTACTGACAAGTTGACTTTGTAATCCATTTTCCATTACCTTATTTTGTGTCACCTTTCATAGACAAAAGGATACTGACTATGAAACTGTAGTGTGTTTTTTTTGGTTTGCTGAAAAAATGTTCTTTCTGTGTGGTGCCTGCGTGGTCCCACTGCATTTGTGAGATTTTCCTTCAGGTGATCCAGTTTCCTCCTCCAGTCTGAAGACAGGTTAATTTGAAACTTACATTCCCAGTTGTAAATATGATTATGTTTCCATGTTTTAGACCATGTGGTAGACTAATGGTCCTTTGCTTATGTTTCAGTGCATTTTGGGAAAAGGTCTAATTATGATGGTAAATTAAGTGTGTCAATCAAATGCACTGATGAACAATTCTTATGTGACCTGTCATGCTCATGTGGTGGTCAAGGCAAAGCCATACCACAATAATCACATCTAGAGACTATGGGAAGAATCTACTCTCTCTGCCCAAAAATGTTTCCCACCTAGTTTCATCTAGCTAATATCCTTGCCATTGCCAGGAATAAAATACAGCCTCATTTGGTATTGATCCACTACAAAGGCGACTGGCTGGCTTCTTTGTTATTAATACGTCCATCTTTTTTCTCTTTTCCTTTTTCTGCACGCACAGCTCATCTTTATTTAACAGTCTTCAAAAGTTTCTGGGGTGCTCTGCTTTAAACATTACACAGGCTTTTTAATTACAAATGAGTTGTGACAGGTCTGCTGGGTAGCACCCTGGCCCATTTTAAACGTGATGCTGGCTGACAGCTTGGCAGTGTTCTCCCAGCACTGAAACATGTGGAAGAAATTGGTCTTTTACATTTCGCAGCTTGTCGCTTCCTCTGCCGACTGACCTGTGACCCCCCACAGAGATCCTAACGCCCACAAGGGAAGTGTCCCCAACGAACTGACTGCCTTTCTAGAAAGAGAGAGGGAGGCACTAACTGTGGGAGATTTATGTCCTACCACACACGGCAAAAGGTACCAAGCTTTTTCAACTCACATGGTTCTGGCAAGCGCACATTCTCACAGCCAGGTGAGGAGGTTGGAAAACGAACCTGAGTGTAACAGAAACAAAGGATCAAAAGACATCCTAAATAGAACCCCTTCCACACCGTTCCCTAAGCTGACCTGACGTTTGTGTCTTATTTGCATAGAGATCCACTGATTTTGTATTACTTCTGGAATGAATTATGGCAGTCAGATGGTACGATTACATCAAGGTTGAAGGGAACGATTGGATGGACAACTTTAACCTAACCAAAAAATGAATATCCAGTTCAGCGTGGATATGAACAGATTATACCTCGTTCCTTAGTCCACTGTGAAGTCAGGGGGTTTCAGACATTTCCCACCTATTTCATCCCTCACTGTTTCTGATGTGCACTGAGATGGCTGTCTCAGTACATGCGGCGGCAGGGTTTTCTCCATTAACCGTTTGTCTCGTCTCAAGTATACGGAGACCTCTTGTCACTGCGTAATGTACATACAGCATACACAGCAGAGCTTGACAGGGAGAATGAAAGTCTGTGTTCCTGAGGCTTTAAGTTACAGCCTTAAGTTTAAAATGACTTCTGGACCAATAGACTACACCTGCTTCTGGATCACTACACTTCACGTATCCCTGGATTTATTGATTCCACATACTCTTGGACTCAGTGACTAAATCAGCAACACTCAGATCTTGATACATGGACTACAATGACTCGTGGACCAATTGACTACATCGCGGTGGGAGCTGCTGTTGTGGTCTTGCCTGATGCCTACTGCTCAAATTAGGACAGGAGATTCTGTGACTTGGATCCTCGTCTTGATGGCAAAGAGAAAATCTGGATCCATGGATTATAATGACTCCTGGACCAACAGAGTACACCTGCGTCTGGATCACTAGACTTCCCATACATCTGGATTTATAGACTCCACAGACTCTGGGACTCATGGATGTTTTATTTGATACATTCTTAGTAAGCTGTTATTATCATGTTGTTGTGTTCTGTACAAGCGCCATCTATTGCACGTCTGTCCGTCCTAGGAAGAAGGATCCCTCCTCCGTGATTCTTCCAGAGGTGTCTTGTTTTTCCCTGTTTAGGATTTTTTAAGTTTTTCCTCGCCCGGTTCGAGAGTCTAAGGGCAGAGGGAGTCACATCTGTACAGTTTGTCAAAGCCCAGTCAAATAATGTGTAAATTGTGATTTTGGGCTATACAAATAAAATTTGATTTGATTTGATTTAAGTTAATTAGTCCCTATAGTAAATGCATGATGAACAACAAGGTTTCTATTACAGAACAAAACCTGACATCCCAATCCCAACCATTAACTCTGACAAGTTTTGATTGAAAAACCTAAAGAGTACTGTAAGAATGATTGTGCAAGCATGTATGCTTTTGTGTTTCAGACTCACTTGCTTTTGGATGATGATAATTCAAATTTACCTCAGTTGACTTGTCCAAGCATAATGGCGTGTTTTTGGCTTTTTTACATAGAGATTAGCTTGAGGCACCCTGGGTTAAGTGACCTTTCACATTAACTGAATGATCCAGTTACAATGGGTTTGTTTGAACCCAAATGACTAATTAGATTAGCGTCTTGTTTCATGATTGCCTTCAGTAGATCACGATGTGCATGCAGATGATTCTGCCACATCAATGATACACTGCTTCATTTTCTGCCTTTTTTTTTTTTTTTTTCACAAATGCATCATAACATCCATTCCCTTGAGCACCGGTTGTGAATTTCGAGGATTCCTCATCTGATGTCTTCTTTGGAGCACAGCCCTGCACTTTCAGGATGTGGTCCCCTCTAGGCCAGTCCCAGTCATCAGAGTTTCAAACCACAATGTTACATCATCCCCTCTCAATCAGGCCCACTCTGCATACCGTTGATTAATTCAACAATGTCCAGATTCCAAATTGATGGAATCAATCTTTGAAGCTTGTTTGTGGGGACGAACAGTAAACTCTCGCAGTGGGTGTGCAAAAAAATGCCTAGAGGACTGAACGTGGGGGACAAACAGCACATATGGGACAAACATACCCAAAGATGACAGCCTTCAAAATCCCCAGTCTATGACAAAACAATTAAAGTCTATGTGTTTTCAAGTGAATATTATAAAGACGGTTTTGACTTTACTAGTGAGCATACAAATATGTCCTCATTAGTATGCACTGAGCATCTGTTGCTGCCACTGAAATTCAATAGATTACAACAAAATAAACTGCTGTGTGAAGTGACACCAAATCCTCACAGTATCATAACAACATTTACATAAATCCTAACATGGACTCAGGGGTAATCTGTGATTCGCTGACCTTCGATCCCTCTGCAACTTTGGACCACTCGTCAGGCAATTAGGGGCCTAGGTGGGCAAGAACCGCCACTGCAGTCTGGTTGCATCTCACCGGTAACACAGTGATGGGGTCTCAACAGTGTCACGGCCCTCAGGCTTTTCTCTTTCTTTATCCTGTTCTTGTGTGTAAGCAAGAGTGAAAACAAGTGTGCTGATTAATGCAGTTGCGAGTTACACTCATTTTTATTTCTACCCTGGAAAATACGTGTGTGTGTATACAAGTGTCTACATATTAATATCTTTGTTTATAAGCCCGTCTCTGTGTGGGTGCGTTAATGCAGCATACACGATAGATGTGTGTGTGTGCGGGCTTGACTAAACACAGCTCAGAGCACAGGTTGATAACAAGGAGTTTGTTGTTGGCCTTGAGTGCCCGGAGAGGCTGGAGTTGTGGCAGCTCCAGCACTCTAAGTTCACAGACATAGCCCTCAGCTGTCGATGCTGTCGAAGCTGTCAATGCTGCCTTTGCGCTCATTGTGGTTCCACAGCATCTGTGTGTGTGTCTGTGTGTACGTCATCTGCACAGCAACACACACACACACACACACACATTCTTTGTTAGAATGTATGTGTGTAGTATATATATATATAGTTTTTGTAGTTTTTACTTCATCGTGACTATTGTATAAAATCATCAAACCTCGTGTACATTTGCCCCAAAATATATTACTGACTAAGTTCTTCTCCATTTTGACATTTTCTACATTGCATTATTTGTGAAAAACATTCAAAGTGTGCAAGAATGCCTCGCCAAGACAAAAATTGACACAACATGTCTGATTGGTGTAAGATTATTGGAATCCTAATGGTGATAAAATTGAATATGCAGTTAAGTAATGTCATGATATTATGGGGGGAAAAAAATCAGTAGATTCAAGCAAATAAAGCCTATTACCTTGTAGGCACTCCAAATGCTTACCAGGTAAGTGGTGAAATTAAAAATTACATCTGTTTTAAGACAAAATCTGATTTCAGACTCCTTTGAAATATCAATGAGCAGACTCTTTCTGCCATTGAAGTACATTTAAGCTGTCAGAAGGATTTCTGATGTGTTTCCTATATTTAAGTTATTATTACTGATATATTTAATCCCGCAGCAAGAAAAAATTTATATTATCACAAAGGTTTTCCATATGCATTTTATAGATGTGACTGGTTCCACAGGGGGGGGAAAAAAGTTTCACATAGTAAGATTTTTTTTACATGGATCAAGCTAAGGTTTACTTAATTACAACCTCCAGGCAATGCAGGAACCCTTTTTTAAATTCTGTGAACGTTAATATGCTAAATAATGCAGATCTCTGACTCTTCAAGCATGAGACACACATCTGGCAGCTTACCATTTAAATAACAGGAAAAAAAAGAAAGAGTGAGACAGATAGAAAGAGAAAAAAAGGGGTCCAGATAAAAAATTAAAAAAACAAACTTCAAAAGTAATTTTCCAAAAAGGAAATAAATGGCAAAAAGTATTAAAACCCTACTTAATTTCTTCTTCGATTTTTCATAATTTCTAATTGTATGCATTAGAGTGTTGAGGCTGGGAAAGTTCAGCTCTGAGACTGTGGGAGACAGAAATGACTCTCTGGGAGCTCTTGAGGTTACAGTGAAATCAGCCTTTGTTGCCTTCACAAGTCTCCAGATAGCATACCAAAGCAGTTTACTACAGTGTGTTGAGTAGTTAGTCAGAGTAGTTAAAGAATTTCATTTGAGTGCTTGATACACTATATTTTTTTGACAGTATTATCACTTTTTTTTTTTGTTCGTTTGTTTGTTTCAGCCCAATTTTTTTAAACCAACTTTGCAAAACTAAACGTAAACATTTTGAATTTATATTGGTGTGCATTTTTTGTTCAGTCTATTATTTTTACAATTACATTGACAAGCAATCATCATTTGCATTTTGCAATCTAAATATTACTCAGCCATGCTTGGTTGCAAGTTATGGTTTGTTTTTACACTTAATGCACATTTCTTTTCTTTTGGGATGTAGGAAAGAATTCCAACTCAGGAGGAATTTCTGGAAACGTGGGAGAGAAGTGTGATCCGTTCCTCGAGAAAGCAGAGGGTGGGATTCGCTACAAGGTAACACTGTGATTTAAGTGTTCCCACTCTTGAAATGAGCACCCTCTCGCTTTCCCCTTTCCTTCCCTTCCTGCCCTTCTCTGCACCCCTACACACACCTCCCCAGCTTATTATCTGAGATTTGTCAAAATACATTTCACACTAACAGGTATTTTTCAGCCTTCAAAGCCAGTTTTGATCTGCTTGACAAGCCAAAGCAGCTCAAATTCTGTGAAATCAGCAAAGCCAGCCAGGCCTCCCCCTTTTTTTTTTTTTTCCCTCTCCAAGCCACTCTAAACACGACTCTTCCTGTGCTACAGAAGACTTAAGCTAAATTAATCAAAGCCTGCATGTTACCTGCCATACTTTGAAGTGGTAATTGCAAAATTACTCCGTGTGCTGATCTGGAATAGCTGCCTCCCAGTCTAACCTGCCATTGTGCCTCCTTTTGTTGTTGGGATGCTATTACTGAAGTAGTTAGAAGCCTAGGAACAAACCTCCATCACAAACATACAGTATAGACATCCTCCCATCTAGGTGCTGTCATCAGTTCCTTTAAGTATTCATATAGTCTCCTCCTGCTGATGTACAAGCTCTTCAGCCCACCTCAAATAGGGGATAAAAATGGGTCCAATAATTAGCTAAAAAAATGAGTTTGTTGATAAGAGATTTTATTTTTCCGCAGCCATTGTAGGCCATATTATATTAGTCAGTCCTCATCCTCTTGTCCCTATCTTTTAAACCTTACTAACTCTGTCAAACGTTGTGGTGTGGAACCCAGTTGTCTAATGATTAAGTGGAGTGATCTCCAACCTGCCCCAGCCTGGGAGAACCAGGGATCAGATTTCAACCCCTCAACCTGCAGTGCAGGTCTAATTAAAATGAATTTTCTCCAGGCAACTACTTTGCCCACAGGGCAGGAATCCGGCTATATATGGAATACGCTCTTAAAGAATTGCATTAAATTTATTGTTGGGAGACACCGGAGAACATTGCGGTTTATATATCTACTGCATTTTTTTTTTTTTTTCTCTCAGCTTGCTTTCCTGCTCCTTTCCACCTTTTTATTGTGATCATCACTCTGGAATCCAAGCTTGCTTTGGCAAAGATTGCCCTATGAAAACGGATGGAGCTTTTATGAGGCCATGCCCATTTACTACTTCTATGAGAGAGAGAGAGAGAGAGAGAGAGAGAGAGAGAGAGAGAAAGAGAGAGTGATGGAAGAGAGGAAAAGATTTAAAAAATAGAATGGAAGGAGGTGAGTGAGAGTGAGACAGAATCGGAAGAATGAGAAGGGTTGCTTTTTCCAACTATGGATCTCATTAACATACATCAGTGAGTATTTCACAACTTCAAGCAGAAAGGCACTAAGCCCACCCAAGGGCAACACAGGCAGGGCTGACAGGGCCAGGGAAAGCAAGCCGTTAACATGTTGGCGGCTTAACAAATAATATGTGCTCCCAAGTACCTTGGTGAAATATTTAAAACCCCACTTCCTAACTTCATTTGACTGTGTTTATGATGATGATAGTAAACGACTTGTGAAAAAAAAAAAAAACAGTGCCAGCTGTTCAAATATCACATATTTAACCCTACTGTCACTGAGCGCATATTTCCCAAATGAACTCAATTTGAATGATGGCGTGCCGCATGCGATTTTGCCGTCATTCTTGTCTTGTGACAATTGAGGCGTGGCTGAGATATAGGAGAGACTCCAAAGTGCCAGGCACACTGTTACTGTCACCGTGTACATCCCCCAAGATAAATTCAGAGGCCTGTTTCCTGCTTTGATTACAAATGACATCCACATGTGTTCTCCCCGATTTCTGCTCCTCACAGAAGAAGCCAATCAAGAAGACAAATAGCTGTGGCCCCAGCATGAGCGGCAGCAGCGCACTGCCTCGGCAGGCAGGCGAACGGAAGACGCCGTCTTCAGTGGAGAACCTCTCTACGGAGGAGATGGAGGAGTATACATTCTCCCTACAGTAAGTCTCACCACTCATTATCCTGCCTCAGTCTGGCAACACTCAAACGTGAACAAAAGCAAACCATGGGTAACAACTGGTTTCTGGGTCTCACAGACTGTGACTTGCATGAATCCAGTATGACAGTCACGGACAAAATGAGCATAGAAAACCTCCCGTACAGGTGCAGTAGTCAGATGTCTCTGGGAGGAAGTCCGCACTTAATGGAGTTTGCATCTGCTAATCTAATTGAGCTCAATTGTAATTTATCAACACAAACAAGTCATGGAAGGTAATTTTCTTAGGGGTCTAGAGTCTTTTAGCCTAACCTGTTGTGGAAGATAAGGAAAGTCACACTGTTTGAGACCATTGTTAGAGAAATTCTGTTGTCTAAAAGAACCTTAAAGTTCATCTTTCACTCTTCACACAACTTTATAATTGCTTAATTGTCCCATATATTAATGGAACGATTAACAATATTAGGGCTCATATTAGGGCTCATTTGTCTAAAAAGCAAACAGTTGTGAATTATATGATAAAATGTGAAGACAAAAATAAGATATCAGACAAATCAGGTTTGTATTCATATTACATATATCCAAACCAGACATTGCTCAACTTTTACCCGTTATGTCACAACGTAGTTTATTGTTTCCATCTCCTCTGCACAACTTAATGCAACAAAGGAGGTTTAGAAAAAATTGTTTTCCCCTTTACTATGGCTTACAACATTTGATTTTAATGAGAAAATGGAGTTGTGTGAAATATAAACAAGGCAGTAGGCACAGAATTTCAAATACCTTGGCCAAATGCGTTAAAAGCAAAAAGATGCGGTACTGTGTGCCCATGGAGCATCAGAACAGGCTAAAAGCAAATTGCTTTTTTCAGCAAAAAAGTCACAGGTATTTGTTTTTATTTGAATGTCAACTAAATGAAGGAGAGGGGAGTATTACACACACACACACACACACACACATGCACTATGCACAGGGGACAGAGCAAGACACAGAGAGAGAGCCTATGTGTATGAGAGCGACACAGAGAGAGAGGGAGATTTCTCCCTGGAGATTTAAAAGTACCCATGTTTCCTCATTTCTGGGAGTTGGTAATTTATAGCTGCTGGTCACATATTAAACAAGATCAGAGACTACTCCCTGACATCTTCTGAACACACTGGGGGAATTCAAATGATTACCAGCGTATCCTGCCAACAAATGATGACATAGGGACTATCTTGAGGGAGAGTGAGCACAAAATGAACACAGAGCCTGGGCAGGCTGCACACAAAGGGACACAATTAAATGGTTTTCACGATTATTCATAGTGCCGCTTTTTTTTTAACCTCTGAGCGGTCACTGGGTTTGGTGAGATGAGACATTTCTGTCAGTTATAGGTACGGATTGTATTGAATTGGAGCCCTGGTCATTCCCTGATGCCCTGTGAAGGTGCTGCTGCTATATTGATTTCATCTTTACAAGTACACACATTACAGTATCTTTTAGCTGAGGGCTTTTTTTGTTGCCCTCACCTAATCAAAGCATTAGAAAGACATGTTGCTGGTGTTGGCTTTTGCAAAGTTGTGCTTTTTGGCTTTGGCTGCATGGGCTTCTTTACATTACCTGAGGAAAGGGCTTGTTTACTTAATGTTTTACACCATTCACGGTAATGATGTCATTTTTAAAGCTCATCTTGTGTTCAAGTGTTTACATGCATGCATGGAAGCATGTGGGAGTGCGTTTGTGTTTCTGTGTGCACAGATCTCTGCAGATGTATTTGATGTAGGAATGAAGATTCATACTGCAGTGATTGAAGGATATTACTGCCATCTATTGAGCCACAAGAGACAGAGCTCATTGAGGTTTTATAGGGCGTCCCAACATGAATGCACAAATCAGTTGCTCATACATTATTAAGCAACATCACACTAAACAAAAAGATTGAGTTAAGATCGTCTGAGGATCACAGAAAGTCGGGGAACACACTGCATTAATTTCAGTCATGGTCTGGGACACTGTATTGTAAAATAAATATAAAACATTGTATTGCAATAAAGCATGTTGTCTTGCAGAGCTCTACAGTATGTAGATATAAGAAGAATACATATCATATATGTGCATTGCAGGCTGAGGCTGCAGGTATGACTTCAAATTCAACTTTATTGTCATAGGTTTGTGTGTGTTCTCAGTCATCCGTCATCAGTTGGACGCATCTGGACCCCCCCACAAAAAAAAAGTCCAGATGTCTTCAACCAAAGCACTTAATACCTTATTTTAGTTGCTCAGCTGTCAAAAAGTAAAATAATATTGTTGAATGTATTGCAACTAGAAGTTGATATGACTGATGATATCAAGGTGGTAGTCAGGTCCTTTTTGTGTGCATGAAAAGCACTAAATCTCAAAGTTTATTTGTGATTTTAAAATATTCTATGTGGAATACTAGTTCAGTTGTGTCAAGGCTTCAGCTTCTCACCACATTTATGAATTAGAGGTTAGCTATTTGATTGGGTTTTTTATAAATTACTTCATGTTATTTGTTAAAAACCTTAAATGCAGATCTTCAAAAAAAAAGGAGGGAAAAAAAACTATATACAAACATAATGAGTGTAAGCAATGAATTATAATTTAAAAAAAAACACTGCATGCATGTTTCAAGTATTGACAGTTGCAAGCCAATTCTCTGCAATTGAAAAAGACTGTGAAAACAAGCCAAGAATAATTCTTCTTCTTTTTTTTAAAAAAAGTTGAGGTGCCGCTGCTATCTGTTTGAACAGGCATGAAAGACTCTTGCCAACCTTACAGCTTTTTGATGTCTGCAAGTGTAATCTTAACCATTTTTTTTTTCACAGCATAGCATTGAGTAAAATTAAAGCGAATGATTAAATGTGGCTGTTGCAATTCAGCAGTCCCCCTATAATAGTTTCTGATGGCGAGGCAACACCCTCTTGAAAGGGGTAAACAGATTTGCCCTGAATTAGTTCTTTTTTTTTGTTTTTTGTTTTTTGTTTTTTTTTTTTTTTTCAGGATTTTGACTTCCATGTATCCATTAGCTTTATTTTGCATTTTGTCTCATCACTGTAATTCCAACCAGGTTCTTCTGAATTTTAGGAGAGAAACCTGTTTTAATCAAAGTCATTCTCACATAGCCATTAGATCTAATTAGTCCAATTATCAAGATTCTAATTACATTGAAATATATCCCCTAAATCTCATATCAATTATAGCACGTGTGACTTGTCCTGATCAGGAGACATGAAGTGAGCGAGAGAGGGAGAGTGAGCGAGAATAGAGACAAATCTGGTTGGGAGGTAGAAAAGGAGAGCATCCACATCCTCCAGTGACCAAATGACTGCAAAGAACTGACTCCATTTGTCCCTAAGGCTATAATTTCAAAAGACTTTGACCATTTAACCTTTACTCTTTTTTTTTTTTGGTTTTGCTATTAACAACTCTTTTTGTCACTGGTTGTGATGTTATGTTTAGTTGCATACAATTTTTCTGTTTCAGTTAGATGAGTGATGAAAAGAGTAAAATTAGAAATAAGTCAAACTAGATCAAGTTTTAACATTTAGGTTCAGATCTGGTGATCAAACACTGTTACGTCTTGAGTGAAGCTTGAAAAGAAACTACTGTATACCGAGAATAATTATCAACTCTATTAAATCGGGCCTGGCATTTGGTATGCACGTGCATGTGCGTGTGGCAGGCAGTGCACACAAAGATGCACACCAACATGCACAGACCTGCGCAGTATGTTGGAAGAGTGGTGCACTTTAGGTGCACCAGCAAAACACATACACGAGTGCACAGCCTGTTCTTGTTGTACAGTCAGATCGAACACACTGACCTAATTTCCCTCAGTTAGCTCGCCTCGTTGGGGACCAACAATCCTCTCCGCCCATTTCCCCCAACTGAGCTTATCAGAGCACTCACTCACTCTGTGTGTCTCTATCTGTGCCCTCCATCTGTTTTGGTGTGTATAGCTGCATACTGTCAAGATCAACAGTAAACTGATGTTAAGGGATGCTCACATATATTTGTCTATAGTGCTAAGTATGTGTAAGACATTCATAAAATCGACCCAGCAGTCTCATGCCTTGACAAAAGAAATACCATCTCGGCGAGAGAGAAAGGATCAACCTTCAGTTAGAGACAGAAAGAGAGAAAACCACCTGAAATAACAGTGAGTTTCAGGCTGTCAATCCTCTGCATTCTGCAGCTCCGAACCACAACTAAAGGCAGTGGTCAACAAATTCTGATGTAATGCTGATAGGAGAGGTGGGTGGAGATGGCAGTGCTGCCCACCACTGGGTCTCTGATGCTTTCCAGGGCTCTTTGCTGTGCTGAGGGGGCAGAAATGTGTCAGCGTGTGTCCATATGTGAGAGCATGCATGAGTGTGTGAAACAGAGGCCCCTGGCTACCTCGGCCTGTGTGCACATGTTAGGGTTTTCTGCAGCCAGACACGCCCCAGGTCACTTCAGATCTCACAGACACACACATACACAATCAACATGCTGCTTCCTTTATGGAAATCAGAGCTGGCACCTCTTTGACAGGCTAATGTTGCAATATGATTGGCTAATCTGCGGTGATGGGGCTGTCAGTCAGAGCTGACTGCAGTCCCATTGGTGGTCTGGGTTAAAATGAATATGTTTCCCACAGAGACTTAAAAGAGAGGAACAGGAGGGGGAGGCTTTGACAGAAAAAAAAAAATGACAGGAACTGTATGTGAGGGCATATGACTGATTGCATGTGATATGTGCATGAGAGTTAGTGTGTATGTGTGTTTGAGAGAGAGTGCGGGAGAGAGCGAGAGAGAGAGAAAGGCCAAAGGTGACGCTTTCATTTTTTTTTTTTTCATCTTTGCTCACTGGTCTGACACAAACATCTAGAAAAGATGGCAAAAGTCAACAAACAACTCCACAAGAATTTGGAAGTGGATTTTTATGCAGATTCATGTTAGCTAAATGGCTGCAACACAAACATGCACTAATGCACTGAGCCCTGTGCAAATAAATATGAACTTTTAGCAAAACATCACTGATGGGCAGCTCTGTTAATACAGCTGACAAACTGTAGATATCAGTGCAATTAGAAATTGATTTTCAGTATAATATTTGTGCAGTATGATGTCATCAGCATGTATTTTAGCCATTGCCATGAGCTTGATTGTTGATACATGGACTGACACCACAGTTACATTTTATTTGTTTGGAGGAACACGCATATGAAATATGAGTGACGTTTGTAAAAACACATTGAAACCTAGAGCCATTGATGGTGCTCCTTGTTGATACTTTTTTTTATCGGAGCTTGTTTCTGTAAAGGAAGCTGTAATACACTATGGATGGGCATTTCATTCAAAAATGCAAATCTATCTTCACTGGGAATCATTCAATGAAATTTGAATACCCCCCACTTCCCCCAGCCGGACATCATGCACTAACAAACACAAAGAGGGAGCAAGACTTGTTAACTATTTTTGGTCTTGTATTTATTTACAGTTCTGTGTAAGTCATAACAGAACTGAAACCCACAACAATCTCATGAACTGTTAAAACCACAAACCCTGTCGCAGATGGTAAAGTTACTGGTTCTTGATGGGACCAAGACTCCACCTGTACAAATATCATTAAACTACGAAAAGCCTCACCCTCGACAAAGATAATAGCGGGCATGTCTTTTGCTATAATCTTGAGGTGAGGGCTACTGCTTATTCTGCAAATTGGTCGTAAAACGTACTTTTCTGGTTACACGGTTAGTCACGGATGTTTGATTCGTGAGTGGCAGCCCACTTTCTGCCAGGTGCTTCACTCTCAAATGACAGAGCATAGTTGTTGATGTAGATTTGTGATATGCTAGCTTTGCCTGACAGAGTCTGCACTGCTCCTCATTTTCATTTATTTTGTTTAACAAGTTCCACGTAGGCCTTGTTTATGGCTGTAGTTCACTTTGCATGTTTCGGGTTTTTGTATACCTACTGTAGGATGGAGCAACTCTCAGAGCTCTGACAAATGCTTTACTGACCTTGAGAGGGAAATACTGTGCTACACACATTTTACTGGAAATAACACTACATCGCCAGTTATCAGGTTATTTACAGGTGGAAACAGCGGAAAATGTCATATTTTCGTACAAACCATTAAAGGGTTGATTTTGAAATTTTTCTAATTTTCAAAAATCTTGACCGATCTCTATTATGCACAAATTTCTTTGGAGCAATGTTTTCTCGCAGACTTTAGCGGTTTTTTTCCAACATAAGCCCTATTTAATGGTCTTTTCGACCCTACAATTTCATAAAATACATACTTTTTTGAATAATATTCCAGTCTGGGGTTCAGTTAGGGCAGATTAGTTCGACAAGTCTGTAAATGCAACAGTGTTGAAAATGTCAGAAGTAAAACGCTTTTCTCACCACTAACTATGCTCAAATCTTTTTTGCAAGTGTCTTGTAGTAGAGTAGATACCTTGAGTGAAACACTGGTGTGTGTTTGACTAAATAACTGTACAGAGCTGGTTAAAAAAAAAACAATATTTTGAGTAGCCCGATGCTGCTGTATTGTACAGCCTTGTCGTGTTATGTTCTTCTCTTGTCCCACAACGCTTACAATGGCACCCAAACACCATACTAGAGTCATTTTGTAAACTTTTACTGCCTTAATGCCTGGTGACTGCAGTTGGGTTGAAAATACCTGGATATCCCTTCAGTTAGGGCAAATCATGTATACACAACAGTTTGGAGATGCCCATTTTTACACTGGACTGACAACTGGTGAAGGTGATCAGATGCCTGGTCTACTCTATGATGCTGGCTGCTATTACAGAAAACCTTTTCCTACCTTTTTGTCAGTCACCCTATTGTTTGCTCTCAGCATACTGTCTTACCCATACAGTAGTTATACACATATTTTCCCTAACTATTTCCTCTATTCTGTTAATTCTGTCTTCATTTCACTTTCACAGTCTGTCTTTCTCTCTGCAACCTTTCTTCATTCTCTTTCTATCTGTACGTCTCTGGGGACAATGTCCTGCACTTATGAAGCAAGGTCAGCGACGTGAAATCCATTTAAGTACTGATGCAACTCTCTGGAGGCCCATACTCAGTCTATAGTATGCAACACTCCTCCCCGTATGCCTCACCCAAATTGATGAATTAAAACATTTTTAAATCATTATTTTTCCTGCATTAATTATTTAATCTAATAAAAATCTACTGGCACCAGGGTTTGAGTATTTTCTCACTGCCACCCAAAAAGTTTGAGAGAAAAACAAGCTGCTCTTCATTGCTGAGAACTGTGGTGGTTTTTGTAGTAGCTGAGTGTGGGAAGTCCCTGAGTGTTTGTTGATGATCTGCATTTGAAATGTTTCCACCCCAATTTATAGCACACCAAGGAAGCTGCCGTTTCCATGTTTAATCCCTTCTCGTGCTAAGTCAGGCGATCCATAAAAACGCCACATGTTGCATGACAATGAAAATGGCCTCCTCATGTATACATCTAAACTATTCCAAGGTGTGTGTGGAGACCAAAACACATTTTTGGCAGGAGGGCTTTGTTTTGCCAGCTCAGGAATTACAAAGAGGGATTATCAGTAATCAAATCAGAGGTCTTGAATACTGAGTTAGATGATCATATTTGACCAAGATATCATGACATTAGTATACTTTCTTATAGTTTTATTTGTCATATTATAAAAAAGCAGAGGGACCACATGATAGGTTGGTGCTACATGATGAAATGGTTCCAGTGTTTATAGTCTTAATGGCAAAATCATCGTCTTGCTTGAGTGTTGGATGATATGATTGATACGGCACCATCCATCTGTAATTACAATGCAAACTAGTTAACTTAACATGGCTAAAGCTGAAAACAGACAGCCTGGCTCTGTACAAAAGCAACAAAATCCTCCTCATTTATTAACACTTTATATCTTGTTTAACCCCTAAAGCAAGAAAAGAAGAGGAAGCATTGCATGCACAACTTTTAATCATATTCAAAGAGTAGCAATTGTGAATGTTTGTCTAAAGTGATTCCACATAGATTTTAAATGGTGATTACCTTTAATTCCGTCTTTCAGAATTCCCAATCCTACATTAAATTCTCACTCTTGTTTTTGCCGTGAAGCTGATGGTTATTCCCAGGCAGTCGTTTGGTTTCACATTTAGTCATCCATTTGTGATTCTGTGCCAATGCTGCATCTCATTCACTGCTGGCTGATCAACAGCACAGAGCACATGTGGCCTTTCTCGTTGCCCTAACATGCTTGTGTGTATGCGAGAACCCCCTTCACATTGTAAAAGTGAGCAGACATCTATTAGTTGAACATGGATTCCTAATTAAGTGGAACATATTTCTTTTCACTGCTCTTGATTATGCTCTTCTCCACTCCCTGTCAGCTGCAAATAATTCAGATAATTTGGTGGTGCATCGTTTTACTGTTTTAATTACATGATGATGGACTCCAGTTCTGCAGCTGAGTCACTATTCCATAATTCTTTTTTAACTACACCCCAAATACAAGCTTCTGCGCTCTCATTTTGTCAATGAAGCTCATTTATGTGTATTCTTCACTTGCCAGGAACTTAAAAAAAAGAAGAAAAAAGCTCATAGAAGTAATTGATCCTGGAAAAAATAAAAAAGAGAGAAAGAAAGAAAATCTGTCTGTTAAATCTATTTTTTGTGAGTTTAAATAGAAATGTTCATAAGGTGATATAAAAATGACTCTATTATCTGAATGGCTTGCAGGCATACGCTGCTCATTTCAACTTGTTCTTGTGCACGCACATATCCAATAATACTAGCTAACTAACCAAAAATTATCATTTAACACGTCATGTGTCACCAGCTTTGTTTGTGATATTCCCCTTGTGAGGTTTCATGGCGTCCTGTGTTATATTTGCCCCACCTCAGCAAAGTCAGGCTTCATTGCCAGTCATTTGGTGCTTTTGCATAAATGCAACAGCTAAAATTATGGATTCATATTTCTTCCGTGAGAATGACTGTAGCAATTGGACATGATATATAATCTGATTGCCATATATACAATATGTGCATGCGTATCCCCAGCTGGTATTCTATATCTGTAAATGTATGGACATACATAAAAACACAATGCACTTAGCTTGAAATAGGGATATAAAAGATTTGAAAACAGATACGCATAAGGAGAATGTCTCTCGACAATAGAGCTGATAAAGTGTTCTTTTTGGCAATTGTAATCAGCACTGTAAAGGTCAGTCAGTGTGTGCATGCGCTTCTGTATTGAATCCTTGATCTCATTGCTTTGACAAAGGCATCATCATCACAGCGTGCTTCACTGGCTAACCTTTGACTGGCAGTCGATTGAACCTACAGGTTAATAATGCAAATAAAGGACCTCTGTACCCTTGTAATATTTGTGTTTCCTGTCCGGCTGATGTGGCATTTTAGCAGTAAAATAGTTTTTTTTTTCCCCATATCACCTCGAACATGCATTGTCACTACACATATAAAAATAAATTCCCATGACTACCTCCCAGGTGTGATTACTGTGCAAACTCTGCTCTATCTCTTTACCAGGGATAGAATGAGCTGAGTACATTTACTCAAAAGAACTGAGTCTGCAGTGTTCTGTGAGTTGGACAGTCAAGTAAGTAGACTACATGTCATGTTGTTCCCCATAAAAATACTGTTTCACTCTTTTGTTTAGCTTGAAAATACCCCCCTCCCCCCAACAACAGCACTTTCAAAGCCTTAACACCCCAGAGGAACCGGATGTGTAACTGACTGTGGACAGATGACGGATACTGTCACAACCCAAAACAAATGCATTAACAGCATTCTTCAAAAATTAAATGCAAACAAAGATGTGCTGCTCTATCTCCAGTCCCATCTCTTGACACTTGACAAGATAATACCACTTCCATAATCACCACAGCACTCACGCATCTGGGCCACTAGGAAAACAATAACGTTATCTGTCAATCTTATAAGTCTATTTTCACACTGTATCTCTGCTTTCTCTATTTTCCTAACAGCGAACGCCTCCATTTTTTTTTCTTTCGATTGGACGAGATGTGTAGTTTTAGTGCATTTATAAACAATGCTGGTGGCCCAAAGAAGAAAGTAACAGAAAATAACATAATCCTAAAAATAAAGGGATAAGTCAAATTCTTTAAGTGGCTTTAGACTGGAGGGTTTAAGCCATCCCGGCATTGTGGAGGGATACTGAAAGTAACCCTCGCGCCTGTTGGCCCTGGAGCCTTCTGCTCATAAATCTCCTATTTAAAATGGATAACCCCACTGTACTCCTCCCTCCCCACCCCTCATTACTTATGCCATCTTAGCAGTTTAATACTTGTAAGTACTTGCAATTCACTTTGTGCTATTTTTGAGAGCTCCTCCATGCTGTCATGCTGTACAACATTAAAGGACACAGCCTATAAAAAACAGTCAAGGTTCTTGATCAGTAGTGAACATTGTACTTTACTTTGGTTTATGGGAATTGGAACTCTACATCAAAGGTTTAGGGAGTTCAATGAGCCTTTTTTTGCAGTGTGTTTTGATGATATGGAATGAACATACAAAAAGATAATGACGGAACGACTTCTGGTCCAGATTTCATAGAATTATATAAATCAAAATTAAGATATTGTATTATGTCACAATGTATGCCTGTTGAAATATTTGTTTTCTTCCGTGGTCCAAAATGCCACATGCAATACAGTCTCATTCTGTATTGTACTTTTGTAATTGGAGGTGCTATAATGAAATCAATTCAGTGGTGATAACAGATTTCACATCATGTTACCGGTTTGCTTTGGAAAGGGCTGCCACAAGAGGACGTCTAAAAATATTCCTCTTTCATGCATCATCAATATCTTCATTATATGAAAGATGGGCGTCAGGTTGTATTTGCTGTTTTTCGTTTAATGTCACTTGACAGGGGAGCATCTTGCCTGTGACACAATGCTTTTTGCCTACTCTGTGATTCCACTTTTGCAGGCCTGGGAAAAGCAATTTTATACCACACAGCGATGCAAGTCATGATAAAACTTGGAACCAGATGGAAAGGCCTTGGCAGAGAATTGAGAATTGAAAACTCACATTTGCTTGTGCATTATCATCCCTCTGTTTTAATCTCGCATAAACACACTTCAGCACAGCTGCTGTTTATCTAAAATGTCATGTATGGCTTCTTTACCATGTAGATTCCTTTACTTTAATGATCCTGGGCAGTAAAATGATCCTTATTGACAGTGTCACTGACAATTTGTGTGCTTTATAAATAACAGCTACTACCTTACACGAAATATAAATGAACAGTTCCATCAGATCAAATTAACATCTAATAAAAAAATATCAGATGCAATGTAATACTCCCTACACCCACGTCTGCATACATTATCTTGTATGTACAGCATTTCACTGACCTCACACAGGAAATGTACGGTATGTATGTGAAACTCTTGGGATGGACGCTGCAGTTCAAAATCTCAACCACAGAACTGACCAGTAACTGACTGTTATGGCAGATGTTTATCCTCCCTGCTCCAGTTTATTTCAGCCACACTATGAATATTTATCATCTCAAACTGTTGACTGAGCGATTTCTCAATGAATGTCGAGTTCTCCCTCGTGTGCTGTTCGCTACACCACTGCTCTTGTGCGCATCCACTAAGGAACCTGATAACTTCAAATAATTTAACACTTCAGAGAGCTCTCCCACCGCACAGGAACAGCAAAGACGATCTTTATCTCTCTCTCTCTCTCTCGCTCTTTTTTTTTCTTTTTTCGTTAAAAACAAAAAGTGTCTGACTCTTCAGGTTGCAGCGGCGATACATGCCGAAGAAAACACAATGTTGCATTTTGATGCAAGTCTAGCCTAATTATTTGGGGATGGGGTGGGTGTGGGGGGGTAATACAATTGATTCCTTTTTTTTTTTTTTTTCTGGTTTTCCGTCTTTAGGCAGTGTACCATTTTCCCAAGATACACACTACAAAGTGAATTCCGACTGTGCTCTGGGACACAGCAGTGAGACACAGGGATGTCCACAGGCAAAGGCCTTAAGTCATACTCTGTGATGCAAACCGTAGCTCTGCTGTATACAACTACTTTAGCCTAGGTTTAATTTCTGTCAGACAGATGATGGAGGTCATCAGTGTCTGTTACATGTGCAGCTATGATTAATGGACATATATGCATGTAACTATGCAAACTCATTAGTTATGTATGCAGTCACACACTCTATACAGCACGGTGTGTGGTGAGTATGACTTTTTTTTTAATGCTAGGCTGCTAACAGCCCATTGTAACATTTCTTTTTCTTGTCCTTTTTCTTTCCTTCGTTCTTTACCTCTCCTCTGTTCCATCTGTGCCCACTATATGAAAGGGAATAGTTGAGCAGGCCTGACAAAGGGCGGCACAGAGGAGGCAGAGGTGCTCAGGGAAGCTGAGCACCGCTGGAAGGGATTCCTATCTGTTTGCGTAGAAATGTGGGTTAGAGTAGATTTGTATACTTGTATGAATGTGTGTTGATTTGAATGCTGCATTAGGGAAATGCAGGATTCGAAAAACCCATTATTTACTGCATACATCTGTTGACAGCAAAAACATGCATTTGAATACTCTGTGATGTGAAAATATAGGTGATTAAATCTACCGTGAGGTTCGCTTCATGTTGGACATTTGACAGTTACAGTCCTACACATTATTGTGTTACAAGAAAAGGAAAAAAGAACCCTTGTCGTTCATGGTTTGTCTCATTCTCCTCTGTCTATAAAACAGATCAGCACTAACTGGATCTATCTCCTGCCCCCCAAGCCTGTCCGACCGAGTCCGCTTGGCCCTGCGCATGCTGCCGTCCGAGTTGGGCCTTCCGTTGCCGTGGCAACACCTGCCGCGTAGTAGCTGGCGTGGCTCTGTTTGGCAACTCGGCCTCATTATTCTGCTGCTGGCTTTGATGTGGTTTGTGAGGCTCTACCTGCATTACTGCAGCCAGTGGCTCTACCTCCAGGCCGTAGCAGTTCCTGTCAACAAGTGAGTTTGCTTCCTTTGATATTGCCCTGAACCGGCACAAACGTATGAGCAGGAGGGGAGTGCATGGATACACATGCAGATACACACAGGGAACAGAAATACACTTTATGAGCAAACACTGCCGTTGATGTAAATCCCAACACATGGGGGGCAGATACATGTACAGAGAGATAGACAATACACATGCACTGATAAGCAACACATCATCCATGTATACAAGCTCATACACACACAACAAAAGTATGGTTGTGTCAAAGTGGGACTGGGGGGTTAAGGAGCAGAGGATGTGCAGTGCATCTGAGGGTGTGCATGTGTGTATGTTGGGAAACATTTACACACAGGTACACCCGAGATACACCCAAATCATTTGTTTAAAGTCTCCCAATTAACATTTTAACACGACTCTCTCGATATTAACCATTGTTGGGGGAGCTGACTGATTTCACCTTACATTTAAGTCCCAAAAGGCTACATTATTTCGAAGGAATGTATTGTTATTATGTGGTGCACAACAACATTGATAATAAAGAGCAGTAAGATACCGCAGACCTGTTAAATCCCATCACAATGGCATATGGTGCTGATTTAATTCATCACAATAAAACAAGCTGGCTGTGAACATGCACACAAGCAGAATTTTATTACAATAACATGGGGGTTGCACACATTACATGATAAATGATAGAGAGCAAAAGAGGAAGGCTGAAGGAGGAAGAAAATGCAGCCAAATTAAAAAAAAACAAAAAGAAAGAAAAAGGGATAGGGTACGGATAGGAGATGAAAAAAAATAAAATGCAAAAACAGAGGGGGTCAGCGTTAGATGACAACTTCCACATGTCCGAATCTGGCGCTCTCCCTTCGAGCACTTCTCTCTCCATGCAGTGACCAGAACTGGTGGTGCTCAGTGAAAGCAAGAGAGAGAGTGTGACACGCAAAGTGGCTCGTGGGATGACATGGTTTTCTTCCTTGTTTTTATTTTGCTCTCTTTTCCCCCCTCCTCTCTGACTTTGCCTCCTTTTTCCTATTGTCTGGTCACTTATGACCTCTCAAAGGCTTGCACAAATAGAAATAATAATATATTTCACCTAACTCAACATTACTATTAAAGTTATTCACATTTCGCTGGCCCTACCTTAATATTATATATTTGAATATTGTTCTTGATATCGTATCAAGTACAATAGTCCTCAGTCCTCAGCTATAGCACAAAGTACAATTACACTTTCAGAAATGTAGTTTAGAAATATAAAGTAGCATAATATGAAAACACATAAAGTACAACTATCTTTAAGTTGTACTGAAGTATAGAACTTGCGTAAATGTTTCCACCTCGGATGTAGATTCCGATTGCTATGCAATGGCACTGCACATTATAATAGTACTGCATGCAGTTTTGACTTTGTAATACAATATCACATTTGAAGACACTGCTAATTTGATTTAATTTGAAATTATGCTGCCACCATCAATATTTTATATGGAACAATGCTGCCAATGTCAAAACGCAATGTCATATTTATTAAACCGGAGTGTATCATTGCATCGTATCAGGATTCCCAATGAATTAAATATTCCCCTGTCATTCTGGAATGAGATTCAACAGTGTAATTTGTGTCAAAAACAAAGGCCTACAGTTTTAAGATATAACATTAAACTCCTTCACCCGTGCTGGTCATTCAGTGCGGTATTCTCTGTGCTGTGGAAGGACTTTTGGAGACTTGAATCTGTGTGTTAGGAGATTTGCCTCAGATAAAAGACCAATGGACCTCCACTGTCAGACTAATGGACAGAATCTGAGAGACGCTTGACTTTTGGAGCAAATCGGATGGAAATTAATGAGCAAAAACTGGACCTCTCCTCTCCCAACACTACCTCTACCTCCTCCTGACTGATGGGAAGATTAAGAAGCTCATGAGGCTTGCGGTAAATGGACAAGTATAGCTTACAACAGGGGATCAGAAAAGCACTCTCAGGTTTTCATTTGATGTGTGTTGACACAGATCTTACCTGACTTTGATACTTTTTAAAAATGTATTTTATTTATAAAAATTACACTTTATAATAATATTAGAAAACTGTTAAAATATCACTTCTGAGCAGTAAGGCCATACAAACCAGACAATTAAATATTGTCATCAAACTCATGAAATATGATAGAATCAACTGCAAACAATATAACATATGTGGTAATTGCTGCGACCAGTTGCCCTTGAGCCGCAAAGCATCACAAACACAAATATACTACATGCACAGTGACACATGCACACACTTCAGATTCAAGTCCCCCCACATGTACCTCAACCGCCTACACTGCCTCTTCTGCCAGATTTCAGTTCCACGCACACACTGTGGACCTCATGTACCAGAGTTCTTTGCTACACACCCGGGAGGAGCTGGCGATGGTGGTGGTGGGTCCCCTGACCTTGAACGCAGTAACGTTCCTGCTGGTTCTGATCAGATGGGGCTGTCAACAGATATTTGGCTCACTCCCTTCCTTCACGTCAAAGTTTATCATGGCTCAGGGAGTGTGGACAGTCCTCGACCCCCTGGCAGTCTTTGCAGTGGACGCCGTCCTCGGGGTAAGTCACTTAAAAATAACTTGAACGCTTGTGCACTTTAAATTGGAGTTCACTTCATCTTGGCAAAGTGACTTTTGATTACAAAAAAAGAGGGATGGATGGATAGCAGAGATTGATAAGGAAAGTATGAAAGGATAGATGGGTGTCTTTTTTGGTGATGGACGGAATTTTGATAGTGAGGATGTTATTTGGACTGTCTCCTGTTATGAATTACTTTCCACATGAATTTCAGAATTTTTTCTTTCAATCTGTCTCCTCAGCATCTTGCCTACAGCCCAGACAGACCAGTAGGTGATGCAGCCAAGCTTTACTGGCATTTCTATCA
>KV751334.1:4132759-4149332 GCA_001698575.1 Mola mola
TTCCTCTTCTCTGTCCTTTTCCTGCTCTCCATCACCATCCTCTTCATTTACCTACTAAGGTGAGACACACAGGAAGATGATAACCTGACACATCTGCTATTATTTTTCTGACTATGAATATATATCTAGACCCTTAGCCATGTGCAAGCTCAAAGAAACGTTTCCAAGCTGCAAAATTCAGTCAAATGAATGTCAATGCAAGTTATTGTCAAGATGCTCCATGCTGTGTCACAGAGGCAAAACACACTAGCCAGTTCATTTTTCCAACAATTCAATTGATTTTGGTTCCAGTTCCTTTTTTATTCCATATAGTTTATTCACGCCTGATCTTAAGCTCATGTCTGACCTTCCTGGTGCTCAAAACAGGTAATAAAGCTTAACAACACAGCCCACATTAGGAATTATCTTGGGTCTTGATGCAGCCTGTAGGGACAGTCTGCCAATGGAGAGGAAAACCCTTTAACCCACACCAGCCTACTATTCTCAAGCACCCGTTCAGAAATAACTCCATACCCTTCCACCCCCGCAGCTTCATGCCATCTTCCACCCTATCCACCATTTCTTTCCCTTTTTTGTCCAGCAAATTGAAAAAACAAATAAAGTAGAGAAAATGAAAGCAAATATTGAGTTAATCCATTTTTATTTTATAGTCAAGTGGAATTGCTTATGCGGTTATGCATCAACCTCACGCATCCACACACAAACATACATTGAGTTATCAGTGTATGTTTGAGCAGACCATACTCTGCAATTGGTTGGAAAATTGAAAGCATTTCAAATTCAGAAGTTGTGAGATGTGTTTTGATATAACATGAACAAGTAACCCCCTTACATTATCCGATTGGGCTGAATGTTTTGCATGGTTGGTATCAGTGCAGGTTTCATACATCCTGAAATGGACTGCGTATACAAGGTGCTGAGCGCACATACTCTATCGTAACGCGTGGGGTGTTCCAGTCATGTCTTGCAGATTGAGGTCACTAATGCTGAAGATTTCACTTGCAAGGATTGTTAGACTGTTTCAACAAATTTGTCCACTAAGCCTTCCTGTCTTCTTTAAAGCTGTTAGGAGCTACCTGCTTGGTGGAATAAACAGGATGAGAACAAGTTTAAATCTCTCAGGTCCTAGCTTAAGAAGGCTCTTACCTTACTGCTGAATCAAACTGCCTTTATTGTCAGTTGTCAAAAATCACAGGAGATTGACACTGCCTTGCAGTGTGATGGCTGACGTGACACACATAGGACCACATATTAAGTTTAAAAGATGACCATTACATTTCTTAATAATAGAAAGGCATTTTTTCAGCATGAAAGTTGAAAAAGTAAAGGGCAGTGATAAATTACTGGATATTATAACTCAGTGTTCATCCAAGGTGTGTTCTCCCACCTTCATATAAGACCAAATTCCATTATCGGCTCAAAATGTAAGAAAACCCTTATTGAATTAATCAGTTTCAGAGTGGCGGCCGAGGAGAGGGTGCCATCTAATTTCAGTAAACGGTACGCTTATCGGGCTCCAGCTAAATGGACAATATTAAAACAGCAGCTGGGAATAATGACTTCTGCCACTCAACCGCCACACTAGTTTGTATTGAATGTAGGCCATGAGGCTGAAGCAAGGCTGATAATTTTATGGGTTACAGTTTTCTATTGGCTGCAAGGAAAGGGCTCTGACACAGAGTGTGACCTATTTCTAAAAAAATGCCTCGGGCTATATGTATAGATAGAATGGACTGTTATCCTTTTTTAATTACATTTTAGGCAGCCTTTATTCACTGGCTACAGAAATACACATCAGTGATGCGTTTTACACCTCTTTCCTCTTTGAGACTAAATAAGATAGTGATGTTGCACTGATTGTAGTACTGCTACATCCAAATGATCACAAGGCTCGAGATTCTAAAAACAGGTTTTGTGTTTGTATGGATTTCTTTGTGGATGGATTTTCAGCACACATGTTTGCATGTTTGAAATGTGAAGATTCATATCATTGATTAATTCTTCTTGTGGGAAATACTTGGGAAATGCAGATTGTCTGATATTTCTAGTAAAACTCCCGTATACTACTGTGAGATTAGAAAGTAGGACACTCCAAAATTGTTTGACAACAAAAAAAGTTGTATTAATGTACAAAAAAAAAGCATAATTCTTGACATTTTTTATGGGTTTGCCACACAAAAACACTTTCCATTTTTATCCTCACATTGTCATAAATAATACGATTAAATGTATTCAATAAGTATAGACATGTCCTTAAGATGACCCCTTTACTGAAGAAGAGCTGAGGAGAGCCTTATCATCCAGGTCACATTCAGTTATATGTAACAAACACTTACATCCTGGGCACTCCCAACAGTAAGGAAATGAGCCGGTTTTGAAGCACAAAGATACAAAGATGGTGAATTCCTCCAAGAGACAGACCGCATAAATGAATGAGAAGCACAATTCAAGTGTAGGATGAAAATGAATGCATGCTATTCCTGTGTCTGAGGTCAAGATTCTACAAACATCCCTCTCCCAAGAGCGATGGGGAATGATGCTGAGTTCAAAGCTCCTTACCAGCTTCTTGTATAAATCCCACTCTCCTTGATGTTGGTTTTATTTGAGAGTTGATTACCCTCTGACAGACAAGAATCTCTATGGAAGGGCAGAAGGTCTTCTGGTTTTGATGGTCAGCCAAAGCATTTGTTTACAGACATAGTAAATCTTTTTTAGGGGTTGGCTGCTTGCACCCTTGTGTGGCAAAAGAAAAATAACACTTTGGTGATGTGAGCTCATCTGGCGGTACAAATCAATACGCCTTCTGCTGCGCCAAACGTTTTCTTGTGACTCAGGCCTGGTCTCTCCAGACACATCTGCAACCAGCACGTCCGTTAAATCTGCCATCTTTGAAGCTCAGCATTAACACTGAAGAACATCCCAGGATCTGACTCCCACACATTAACAGATGTACAACCACGCAGACACACAGCCAAACACAAACATATCCAGTCGACTTGTGTTAACAAAGTGCTTCCCACTCACAGGCCAATTTGTTTGATTCCTTCTGCTCTTTCATTGTGTTTGAGTTGATTCATTACACTTACACTGCAAACATGCTTTGTGTAATCAATAAAAGATTCACGTCTTCTTCCAACAAGTTTGGATCATTGTGATTTGACCTGTTCTATAAAAGCCAGCCAATATGACAGTGAAAAATAAGACATGATGCTGTTCGGCATTAAATAAGCCACAGAGTGAGTTATACACAATTATCATCCATGACACCAGGTATAGATGCATGTTTTTCCTGTTTTCGACAAATAACCCCATGTGACCTTTACAGGGCTAAGACTGTGATTTAATAGGGCATCACTTCTGCTACCACTCGTCACCTCCTCTCTCACACCATACCTTCCAGATTCCACAACGACGGTGGCATGCTGGATGTCTTTCAGAGGCTCACAGCCAAGGAGGGTACGTTCTTCCTGCCTCTAGACCTGGAACTGTCAAACCGGGAGCTAAGCTACATTGTGAGGAAGGCCGAGCAATGGCGAGGCTTCAATGGGGAGAGGCGCAAGGTAATCTATTTTCTTTTTTGACAGTGCTCTTCTCTTCAAACCCTCAGGGATTTAATTAGGCTAATGGCTGTTTTCTTATGAGAATGAGCCAAAAGGTCACTGATAATAATCTGTTAGATCGGTCTGGGGGAATTTGCCATGTTGCAATGTCCAAGAAAAGAATAGGGTGAAGGAGAGTTGAGACTGATTACTAAATGGAACATGAAAACATAATGGCATCAATACCACATTCAAATGTGTCAGTTAAATAAAGATATTATGTCCGACAGAATGTATAGAATAAGCTAATTTTCAATGATTACATTTGCTTTACTTACATTTGAGAAAGTTGAGGATTCATCTCAGAGGTCTTTAGCTTCATTCTAATTAGTACAAGATAATTACCAAAACAGAAACTAAGCTAGCGGGCTTCCTTATTAGTCTGTGAAAACCAATTTCCGAGGATTTTTCATCAAAGAAAGACTGCTCAATAAAACACTCAGGCCGGGCATTGTCTTCTTGTGGACAACTTGATGTCATGTAGAATTCCATTTTGCATAAATGCACGTCCACATGAAATAAATATTGCTGACGGGAGGCCGTTGCATGTTTGACAGCCAAGCGAAGGCCTATGGTGATGACACAGGGAAGGGTAGTGTAATAGCACTGAGCCTGCACCTGATGTAAAATCTTTGCATAGTGATTGAAAATGTGAATTGTTGAGATAAGGGAAAGGGGAACACTGTGATCAGACTGCAGCCCCCTTTAATTTACTCCTTAAGATTTGTTAGTAGTACACATCGCTCAGTGGTTTCCATGTTCATTAACTCCCTTGCTCTTTGCTAGCACAAGTTCATGTGGCTGCAAAGGGGGTAAAATGGAACTAGAAAGAACAGCTTATTGTCCGTAATAAAAAAAAAAAATATATATGCCATTTTGTGTCGCACCGAAGTGAAAAATGGGCTGGACTCAAGACATGTTTTGTGAGGGTCGTGGCAGTTAAAATTTGGATAATTTTGAAAATCTAATCACCAAAATAAACTTTGCACTGACAAATTAATCTACACTATATTCCCCATGTCACAAAAAAGTCATATGTGTTAATGGACACTATTTTAACACTGTATTAGGCCAGAAAAATGGAAAAAAATGCATTTCATCAACTTAGCTACATATGAGTATTAAACAGTGTTGATCAACTGTACCACAGGAAAGTAAACATGTTAGCATAGTGTATGTTTATGTTTAAAAGCTAGGATTGTAATCTCCTGGAATTAATTATGAGACACATAAATTAGCAAATCTGTAGTTTGGCAGTTTTCATCCTAAAAGTGTAACATTCCTGGAGCACACCTATAAGCACTTATTTTGAACCTCATAAATAGTTTGGAAGCACATTTTCCGCATACACAAGTGTTTTATGGAATCCTGAATCTAGTGTGCACTTGTCAGTGAGGTAGGAGGCATCTTGTGTGCAACAGGTTTAAGAAATGTATAAAGGATTTTAAACAGATAATTAAAAGTTTTTCTAAAGGGGGGAGAAAAGTCTTTTAAATAGACATTTTATTTTTGATTTATTCTAAACGGTCTAAATTGTGTGTGTAGTTTTTTTTCTTTATTAACGCTCAATTGGACAGCAACACTTGACAAATAATAATAGTACATGACGACACCTCCTCTGCTCTTTAACGTCTTGCAATTTAATATTAAACTCACAGCTCACAATGTTTCTGTTAACTTACTATATAAAGTATAGACTCAGAGAAGAGACTCTACACTATTGCAGAGATGAACTTGCTTATTGGGTGATAAATGAACCTCTCTATGTGTGCAGGCTTTGAAAGAAATTACAGCCCCAAAGTTTTTGATTAAGAAAATGCTTAATTTAGCTGCTGATGGCCTCTGCCATGGTGGCACTGCTAAATCATCTTTGCATTACAGTGCAACTCCTTCCACAGCAACAATTAAGGCATATTTCCTGTTGTTCCTGATTTGGTGTGATAAAACTGATGAAATGCTAACACAACACACATTAAATTGTGATGAAAATTTTTGGTTAGTGCATCTTATGATTTTAGATTTTTATATATTCAAGCAATCATCCTCTTATTTTTCATCAAAATAAGATGGGCCCTGCAATTATTTCATAATTATTATAATAGTTTTTCCTGTGAAAGGGGTCACTTTCCTAACTCAGCAAAGACATATCCCTATTAGATTAATTTGCCTACATGCAAATTTTTGTCATTTTCCCCTCATTAACTATTTATTATAGAGAGGAAAAAAAAAAATCATGAACGTGAGCAAAGGAGCAGCCTGACAGAGCTGAAACTAATATTTTGCAACTCTAATGATTTTTTGCATCCCTAATTAGATAGAATAAGGTTGATATGATTAGGTCAGGATGTAGTGTTTTTCATTAAAAATACATTTCAGAAACTGTATTCCAAATGTGCCCTTGCAATTAAATAATGAATCTGGTGCGTTCCTTATTACGGACCCAATTAATATCAGAGGCAAGGGCGTAATTTTAATAACAGTGGGCCATAAGGCCTTCATTAGCCGAGTGAGATAAAGGAGGGATGAGATGAAGGAAAACAAGGCGGTCACAGGAACAGCAGCACTCTGATATTGAGCCAATTTTAGGAAGCGATTGAATGGCACACTGTTAAAAGGAGAAAGTATGACATTTTCAACAAATCCGATTTGGGTCCAACAGAACTCCAAGTACCTCTTATTTGTTTTAGCCTAATTTGATACCAGGTATTTATTGCATGTCAGGTACCACACAGGGCAACTGAAATGGAGAGTAACATAGGAAGTCCCAAGTGAGTCACAAGAGTTTTTAAAGGGCAATCTAGTTGAACAATTTTGGAAATAACATGCTGCAGCAGTTCTAACACTTTCTCTGTAGCAATTAGTGACTGTGCATCAGTCAGAACACCGGAACCATCTGAGGAGTTGTCCCTGGGAATTGATAAGAAGACGGCAGATGATAGAATGGACCACCTGTCTATTACCATCATGATCTAACCTCAGCCAATTCAGTGAACAAAATGTGGTTATCTGAGTGTGTCACAAAGAATAGCTTTCTGTGCTCTTGTTTACCCCCTTTTAATTTAATTTTCTGTCATCATTGGTCACACCATCTGACCTGAAGTATATATATTATATTAGAATATATTGAGAAAAAAACGCAAAGAGGGACAACCCGATTAATCATAGTTTTACACAAAAATGTTGGTCAGACTGTAATTTAAGATACAACAGAGTCTAGATAATAAGTTTCCCAGTATCATGAATAGTATAAACCAGCAAGAACTCAAACCAAACAAAATGCGATTATAATCAATAATGTTAAAGCTACTTTATGATTGTGCAGTGCTATGAATTAGAAGTCAGCAAAATCTATGTGACGCTGTATTTCCCTCCAGCACTGAAACAATAAAAAGAGAATCCTGACTCAATAACCAACCTGCAAATGGCCTATTATTATCAAACTTGTAATTTTCATAAAGCAGTCATTAAACATAATCTAGTTTTTACTTTCTCAACAATTAACTTTATATTATAGATTTCTCTGTGCCATATGATCACCCGATCATATTGTGGTAAACGTAAATGTAACTCTCAGGTTGAGACAAGGTGCCTAGACAAGGTGAGCGAATGAGTTAAGAAGCTATCTACTTGTGTGCCCTATGAATGAATGAAAGAAAAAGAATGCGTTTCCGACAAAGATCATTAGCCCTAAGAGTTGAGAAGTGAGGCATTAGCTCACTCACAAATTATGGCATTTTTCATAATTTAAATTCTTACGTACCTCAATCTACTGCTAAATACTGACTGCTGCTATTTTCCCGTGTATGCTTAACACCACCATTTACACTGTGCTGTGGCTCCATTCCTGCAGCAACCTCAAGGGAAACTTTTTGGAGATTATGGTTGTGATTGTGTTTTTAATTAATCTAATGGTCCTACAGTATGTCTGTCTGATGAAGTGTGTTTGATTGAGTCTTTACTTGGCACAGTAAAGTGTAACTTTGAACCAAAGTGCCTAGTAAACTGGTGACATTGTATGCGAAAACTTATTGATGAGAACAACACATCATTATTTAAAAACATTTAAACTCAGATATTGCTGTTTGAATAATTTCTCAAGTGCAAACGGCTGTTGAAACTAAAAGTTATTAGAACCTACCAATTAGTCAGTCAGATGCAAGTCTATACAAAATGACAGTCCTAACTTTGTTAATGCTTTTAGTTGTATCAGGCTCTGAGCTAGTAGCTGTGTTAGTATGCTCCACATCATACCAGAGCTTCAGTAATGAGCTCCATTAATTATGTAAAGGCAGTGATGCAGATGGACCTAATTAATTGTCTGCCGTCACCCCTTTGATTACTGTACCTGGAAGGGAGGTGTTAATTTCTATAATACTTAAGCAGGTACGCAAACTGTTTGTCAGAGCCACTGCTATGACAATGACAGAGTACAGCGCCAGCTTTTACCCGCTGCAAAGGCCTTTTCCTGTTAATTCACCAGAAGGAAACTTTCCCCAGTGGTGGTGTTGGTGACATTGTGATAATTGAAGGAACGAGGGAGAGATTAAAAGAAGTGGAGAAGGGAGGGAGGGAGAAGAGGGGTTGTGTGTGGCGGCCCTGGAGATGTTTTCACAACCTGATTGCATCAACATTTGCGTACCTTCACGCAGTTGTCTCCGTATGTCTAGGTAATGGGTTACCAGCGGGCAAGTCTGGGAACACCCGAGGTGCTTTGCAACAGCAGCGTGGTTGGTGGGGAGTAAACCTGTTGAGAGTCAAGCAGCACAGATTGGAGTAGTAATGATAACTTGCTGAGTCTGGGAGGCTGGTTGTTAATCATATAAAATGTGTTCTCCATCTTAACCTATAGTGACGACATGATGCCACCACCTTTTCCCTACGAATTATGACCAAAAAAAGAGAGAATTTTTAACTTTAATCTAATTGCAAATGTTAATTTAAAAATATTCCATAATACCCTGCCTTTCAAAATATGATGTATCTATTCTACAGTTTGTTACAGAGTGTTAAAACTGAATGGCCTTAGGAACGTCCCCATGTTCCACCTTAATTAATATATTTCACCATTTATCAATGTAATTGGGAGTTTTGACAACATAAAATCAGCAAGTCCTCTCAACTCTCAACAATAAAGCAATAAAATCAATGCAAACAACAATGCACACAATTCCAATAAAGCAGAACGGCTTCATCACAAGCTGTACAGTTAAGTGAGGATGATGAGGCCACCTGAAATGCAAAGCTAAACTTGAGTAAAGGAGGAAGTAATTTCGGAGAGAAAGATGGACAGAGGGAGTGGTAGAGCATGACAGGATACACAGGAACTGCTGTCACACAACAATAGAACCCTCAGCTGCTGAACAGGAACCCATAACAGCAACACAGGAACACCAGGAGAGGAGAGGAGGAGCTGAATGCCTCAGTAGTGCAAGAGGGGTCATCCAGAGTCAGAGGGCAACTATTGGTCTATGGTGTGTGTGTGTGTGTGTGTGTGTGTGTGTGAAAGCATGGGGTCAGGGGAGTCCTCTCAACCCCACAATAACCTCTCCCAAAGAGCAATGTGGTCACAGTGCGTTCAAGTGTGTATTTGCGTGCATTCATCTGCATGCACAGACAGTGTGTGAACACACACTGTCTGTGCATGTGTGTATGCCATTGTGCACATTTGTGAGAGTAAGTACATGCACGCAAACCTTTCTGGGCGCTTGCACGTGCATGTCACATTAGAGTGGCTTCTTCAATTACAGCGGATGGGGGTTTATTTAGTGGACAGCACTGAGGGCCCCAATGGCCTCGGGCGATGGCAAGCAGGCAGGCAAGGACAGGAGCGATGTAGCAGCAAGTACAGCTTCCACAGTCAGAGCATTAGGGAGCTCAATATGAGATATGACTGCAAAGGCTACATGCCTGTGTTCCTGAAAAGGTCATGGACTGTGCTGGGCAGTAATGTGTGAAAGCGGTGTGCAGTGGTTAAGAAAGAAGAGAGAAAGAAAAACACAGATAAACACAGATAAATCACAACACTCTCACCTCTTCAATTCACATAGGATTTATGTACGCAAATACAAAACACGTCTGCGCAGACTGACCCAATTCAAAGTAGAGTAAAAAGTGTTTTATATATAAAGAGATATATAAGACTTTCTTAGGATAAATAGCAATTCAAACTTAAGAGAGAAGTTCTGCTAATAAATTGTTTTTAGACATTATACATCATTATATAAAGTATACTTTATATAGTGCACACTAAGTCACTGAACCACATGAGCATTGACTTTTATTCAGTGACATACTTTGCTGTAATGATCAACTATTCACAGAACAGTTCTTTAAAGAACTCTTTTCATTTGATTGTTTAAAATGAGCTATTGGAGGTAATCTTTTCTCTATAATTCTGTCACTTGTTCTGGCATAATAAACTTTTTGACCTCTCCTTAACATCTGCTTGACTGAAGAGGCTCTGGGCATGTGAGGGCAATGACACAAAAAGAGTCATTACTTATGTCTCAGTGAGTCAACATTCCAGTTGTTTAACAAAAGTTGGGCCACAATATGATGCTAATGTCTCATGGTAACAGTCAATACCAATCATGTTATGTTAGAGCTAAATCTTACCGTGAGAGCGATGTACCGGCAAAATAGAAATACACCACATTCCGACTCTAGGGCCTCTTGATACGGATGCTGCTTTTTCATAGCTTTCTGCATCTCATCTAGACACAAAAGGTACTCATTACTGTTTACATACAATGTGCAAAGACCTTCTGCCAGAAAGCCTTTGTGTCATGTGTTTAATATGAAACAACACTTTAGTTCTTGACTCAGATGGTTTTACAGTGATCAGGTGTGTTTGGTACAAACTCTCCATCTGGTAGTATGATGTCTGGGAAATGAGACCAGGCTGGACAGTGATATAGGAGCTACATTTCATTTTCTATAACTTTGAAAAAGTGTGGGTCATACACAGGCATTTCGGTCATTCTATGACAGAAAGCAGTCATCTTACATTACATTATTAGTTGAGCTTGTAACTCCTGCCCATTTCTAAAGAGGCCAGCAGCTCCAGCAGCAGAAAGAGAGAGAAAAGAGAAAATGTTCCGGTATGAACTCGTTGGTTTGAATACTTTAATTACAGGGAGTGTCAGCCCCATTGCTTAATGTGTCCCTCACAATTAATCCAGGGAGAGGATGTCATTATCTACCAAAGTCTAGACCTGGACAGGCTTTTCTGTCAGAGGAAAAGAGAGAGGGAAATTTAATTTTCTCATAATAAGAAGCTTTGCCTGTCAGCTGTCAAAACATGTCCAGCTAGAAGAATTTAGATTGATGCCAGGTTTTTACTACTTTGAGAAGCTTTTCTGTCCTCCCCTCCTTCCTCCTCCATCAGGACCAGACCTAAGGAGCCCGTTCCCCTGCCATCCCATAATGTGAAACGGGGGGGGACAAATATGACTGTTGAAGAATGGTGTTGTTGCAATATGGACATGTGGTGTTTTTGATATACTGCAACACACACATAACATAAATATGCAGTCAACAACATTGTTGGGGATTTCTGCTTTACATTGATGACTAAAATGCATCAGATTTTTTCTATAATTAATAAATCTTGAACAACTGTTACATTTATTGAAAGCATTGCAACAACGTTTCTTCCACCTCTTTGCACACTGAACCACATCCAGACGGACGTCTATTAAAATTTCCTTCCACAAACGTCTGGCAATTGTTTTAATGTCATGAACAGTCATACAAATATTTGATGACTTCTTTGATTTGGTTCACATTTGTCCCACTGCAGCAGGAAATGAAAAGACACATGTAGAGGTGGACCAACCACCGCTATTTGGTTCTATGTCATTGTGACATCCAGGTTATATTTTTGAGAAGGTGCACATCAGGCTACAACGTAGGGCACTGCATTGGGTACGCAGCAGGTAGGTACCCAGCTACAGCATGGATGCAACACAAGTACAAACCTAGCTTTACCTTGTAGAAATATAACTAACCCTTCTCGTGCATTAACTTGTAGCACATGCAAAGATTATAACAACCTAGATACGGAAAAGGTGCAGAAGTACACCAAAGCCAAAGCAACAAAGGACTTTTTTAAAATAGATAAAAGTGTTTTTACCAAAACAGAAGCCAATCAGAAATTACTTTTTGACGAGGGCTCATCTTACGTCAGAGTTTTCATGGCTGAACCATCACTGTCATGTAAGCGCAGAACGTAGTTTACCCCAAATGACCAATGGTACGTGAAGACCAGTTGAATGTAAACGTTGTGGAAATAAAAGTTTCCAAGCAATTGAGTAATTACTTCAGCTGAAGAAATTTTACACAGCACTCACCACACAAACAGAGACAGTGCTGTATGCAATTCCCACCCAGACACATGTACAAATATGCATATGCAGAGTCCACAGAGGTTTTACAGCTTGAACTGCACCGATCTGATTCTTTGTGACAGTCCATCGCTAGTCACTTCTTTTCCCCTCTCTACCTTCCTTTCCTTTAAAGAGTTCGACCTTGGCTGCTTCCTGCGGGCCAGAGGGTATGAGGAAGGTCGGGTGATTGTGACAGGTGTCGTGTCCTAAGAGCCCCACATGACATCCCAAAGAGATTTTATTTTTTTCATAGGGATTCACTCATAACCCTTGAAGAGACAGTGTGTGTGTGTGTGTTTGTATGCACATGTACAGTATCTACGTGAGAGGAATTATGTGTGTGTGCACGTGCATGTCTTACCAGCTCCCATTCCGGTTATTAGCTTGAATACTTATCAACTCCAGCCTCCGAGGCCAGATTAGGTTAGAGCTACTCCAAAGTCACATTTTGGATATCAAAGGCAATACTCAACTTTGGCATCAGTCCTCAGCATCCTAATACGAAGCCTGTGCTCCGTATTAAGATATGCGTTCCATACACTTAAAGTAAGAAAATATGTTTTCCAGTGGAAGCTCGTGTACACATAAATAAACAAATAAATAAAATAAAATCAGTTTGGATTATGAAGGCATGATAGTATAATTTGTGTAATCTTTAAAAAGTACTGATTAGCAGGTCAGATTTTTTTCTAATTGAAGTTGTAAAATCTGTTTCAACACTGTAATGTTCATGGTTGCATATTTTATTCATATTTATTATATTATTATTATATATGATATATTTTTTGCATTGTCACTTTGCAATATTTCTATCTGTGTGGAATAATTAATTTGATGTTCTTAGTGTTTCAATCCCTTAGTGTATCTCAGATTGTAAAGGAAGAAGCGCGCACAGAGTATTACACATGGAGCACACACATTTTCCTTTGTCAAATAAAGTTCCAGGTAAACTCCAACATGCTCTAGAACAAACTGAAAAAGTGATCTCCTTAGGGCCCAGGATGAGTGAGACACAGCGAAAGTAAAAGATGGGCTACTATCTGAGTTGTTTACTGTAGGTTGGGAGTATGCTTTATTTCCTGCTAAGGAGATTAGTAACAGTAAATTATGCATATCTTATTTTCTGGATTATTTCGGGCATTTAGAGATACTATCTCACAGTATAATCTCTTTTTAAGTTGTTCGGTTCATACTGACTGTAAATAAAGTCATTGTTGCTTGTTTATCTTTACTCAAAGTCTTATTTGGTCTTTGCTACTTTTGGAAGGAGTGTGTTTTTGCACTCAAACTATGATCACTCAAGTTGAAATATTTATAGGCGGTGATCTTTACTTTATACACACAGTAATGAAGAGAGGGATGAAAACTGCTCGTGCAATCTTGTCACTCTGTGTACGTGTGTGGTTGTGTGTGCATGTATGTCTGTGTGCTGCTGCATGCAAATATGAATGGGTTGCCTTGTCTTGTCCAGTGGTGCGTTTAACAAGACACAGACCTTTGCTTCAGCCAAATCAAGCCCATTGCAGACAGTGTGCATCCATGCCATTTTCAAGCTGCACCAATTATATCTGCCGACCGTCCACATATTGGCCAAATTTATAATAATATCGTATCTATTTCCGTCCTAATGGCTGACATTGCTTGGCTTATCCATGCATGTGTGTCGGTGGTCTTTTATGCTTTATGGTTTGGTCTGTTCCAAGCCATGTTTAATGTGCTGTTGCCTGTCTTGGCTTTGTGTGTGTGTTTGAAGCCAGTGTGTGCTTCTGTGCATACATTCAAATCTCTGTGAGTGAGCATGTGCATTTGTGCAGTGCGACCCGTGATGTATAAAGCTTGAGCATCCGTACTACCGTATGTGTGCCTATTATTTGGAATCAGTGTGTGAGCATGTGACCCCAGTGCATGTGTCCCTGAGCCCATGTTGGAGCGTGTGTTTGTGTGCTTACACACAGTGTGTGTCTGGTATGAACCCAGTGCTCAACAAACAGGACTTGAGCCCGGGCCAGCAGTGATAGACAGGGCGAAGGTGGTAGAGTGGAGAGATTGACCCTCCATAGCTTAGCGAGCCTCCACACAGTACACACTCCTGACCCCTCTTCTCCCCCTGCTCTCCATCTCTTCACATACCCTCCCCTCCCTCGCTTCCCCACTTCCCTCCCTCCCCCCACACCCTGCTGCCTAGCCCCAAGCGCCCGCAGGCCCTGGAGATGCACGCATGCGTTGCCTCACTATGTGAGCCTTTGTCTGTTTGTGAACATAGATGTATGTGTGTGTGTGTGTGTGTGTGTGTGTGTGTGTAAGTGTGTGTGTGTGTGTGTGTGTAGTAGCATGTAGATGAGTGCTACTGTGCTTGTGTGTGTGCGTGCATGTTTGAGGATCTACGGACAAAAGAAGCAACCACTGACTACCTCTTCTCTTGCAAATAATCACGGATGCTCCTTTCTGCTCTGCCTCAGCATTTTCATGTTCTGATGGCCTTTTCTTTTAAAAATGTATAGAAAAATTTGTGTCAAATGGCACCACCTAGCATCACAATGGAAATATAAATACAAGAGAGAGAAAAAGATAGTCTGGTAGAAATAATTCTTTGGTTTAAGAGCTTTGATTTAAGCTGTAGTTTTCATGCAGTGATTGATCAGCTTTTAAACAAGGAATAAGCTGTTTTTATTTTGTATGAATCAGAATGCTCAATCCATTGGTGATATTCACATGAAACTACAGTATAAAAAGAATGATCGTTTCTCTCTAAATCTTTAATGGATTTCATTTGAAAAGTGACACGGGCCATGATCAGTGGACTGCCTGGCTTTTATAGCTTTGTGTGAGGTAAGCAGAGTAGATGATCAGAAGTCACATGATATACAGTATGTTTGATTTAAGACATTTTATTTTGATGATTAAAAACCAAAATAAAACTCTGGATACAACATGGAATAATGCCTCTATAACATGTGCATGTCTGCAACCAAGATAGAATAGATCATGTTGGTCTATCTTGTCCGTTGCAGTTTTCGAGATGGGATATCCAGCCAACAACAACCAGAATTTCTAAAATATGCATCCCCAATAGTTCCAAGTAGATTTCTGATGATTACACTTCTGTGACACATATATGGTTCATTTTTGGCACAATATCAAAATGTTATTACACAAAGATGACTTAATTTGACTTGGCATCTTTTAAAAGATTTAAAGCATTTGGTTGCGGAAATTAGTTTTTCCTCAATTCATAACCCAGACTCATTAAAACATGCTGGTACCAGCCAAGCCTCCTCACTACAGCTATGAATCATCTTTTCAGCCACATGCTCCACATCCCAATCCGGATGTGGGCCACTACCAGCCACACCCCCATTGCAAGTACCAGGTCCAGGAGTGGGACCATCTCGCCAAAATCTAAACTTCTATCCCCCAGTCCACAGAGCTCCAATCTCTTCCCCAGCCTCAGTCCCAGCCTCAGTCCCAGCCTCAGTCCCAGCCTCAGTCCCAGCCTCAGTCCCAGCCTCAGTCCCAGCCACAGCCAGGGCTTCCATGTGCGACTGACACATAAATAACCAAGCCTGTCTGCCACCCAGGCAAATTCAAATGCACCTGTCAAAGTGATGAAGCACCCGCCCGCAGGGAAGCATTGTTTACATTTTCACTCCACTCTTCACAAAAGTGAGATTCTAATTATTTTCCCACTGTAAATTAAAGCCAAGTGGGACAGGAAGTACAAACTGAAATGATCACTTCGATAGCAAGAGAAAGTCCTCCAGTGTATGAACTGCATGAGGGGTTGGAAACATTTGGATAAAGCGTGTGGGTGGTCGAAAGAGGGAAGGTCAGCAGGTTTTGTCTTTAAGAGGGGGAATGGCAAGAGATGTGAAGAGGGGAGAAAATGGAGGTATAGCATTAAGACAGGCTGGGTAGCAAGTCTGTTGCGCTCATTACAGGCAGGGTCTTGAGAACTTCAGCCAACTGGAATACATTATGCCCTCACATTTCATACATAATAATGTGCCAAAAATGTTATGCATTATTTTTCATACCAATGGACACAGAGCGGGAAAGAAAGACAGAGAGAGTAAAGTAGAGATGAAGAGAGAGGGACAGAATTAATTAGTCCATGGGAACATGCAAATGAAAGGTAAAATTAGAGGAAAGGGAGACCTGGGGAAGAGAGAGCGCACGGATGGTAATGATGGCTATCTAGTTTGGATCAATCATTAAAGGATCAGGGGGACTGAAGGCCTGTTCGTGCCCGTGCCTTAGGCTGCTGTTCTGGACAGCTGCCAGCCTGGCTCAGTCTGTTTGCCCGTTGAGATGTTTCCTCCTCTTCTCCCTTCACTTCCACTACATACACAAGTACACATATGTAACACGCACAAATTCAACATTAGGAGGACATACATGCATATACAAATGTTTTTTTTTGTTTCTTTGTTTTTTTTAATTAAAGCTTACTACGCCATATTTATTGATAACCCGTGGGGCCTTGTTAGCAACGTAGTGTTTTCAAATTTTGACTCATAATGTGCTCTCTGTGTTCTGATAGTTTGTTTGATTACCATCTGAGAATAGCAAAGGTTTTTGGTAAAGTTT